>CAJQUW010011279.1:0-37500 GCA_907163375.1 Prostheceraeus crozeri | reverse complement strand
AACTTCATAAAAAAATAACAGAACATTCAAAACTTGTGATCCTGTTATCACTAAATTTAAAGTCTGCCATCGCAAAGAATACAAATCAAAATAAACAACTGAAAGAAGAGTTAGAAAAAGTAAGCGAAAAGAATCGAAAATTATTACAACACTTACAACAGCTGCAATCCACATTCCAAAAAAGTGTTGATGAATTAAGTAGCCGCATCACACAACAAGTAAAGCAAATGAACAGAATGATAAATGAAGTTAAAGGACTTAAACAAAAGATTAGTGACTTGAAGACCCTTAAAACGAATTTCGATAATATTAAAGTTCAATTGGCCGCTCTTAAAACAGAAGTAAAGAAAAGTGAGAAAAAAATAGAAGTAAATGAAAAAGAAATTAAAGTACATCACACGCTGCTTGACGCAATAGATAAAGTGCAACAGGCAATTAATAAAGTTACCGCGAAGTTGTTGTCCATACACAAACGTAAATCTTAATCGAACTTTGTTCAGAGGCTTTAGCCGATCAGACCAAAGGTCCTCAGGTTACTAACCTATAGAATTTAGCCGATCGGCCCAAAAGTCAAATTTAAGCTTAAAAAAATGCCTATAATTTATAAACACAATCTTAAGCATTTTGCTTCAAATAATAAAATTGCTCATGAACCACGTATGAATCCTGTGTACCATTATGATAGTGTAGAAACTGTTGGAACACAAAAGTTCCTAGGCACTGCAGGCGCCGTCCAAACAGAAGGAGCTGGCATCTTTTCTGGTATCGGAAGTATCGTTAACTTGATTAAAAATAATAAAGATTTGATTTCATCTGCTGCTAAAGGAGCAGCTGCTATAGGTAGTACAGCTAGTGCAATATCGAATGCTGTTAAGTCACAAAACGAATTAAAGCAACTAGAAGCTATTCGCAAACTTAGAAATGACGCAAAAGAAATGCAAAAAGACAAAAAGCTCTCAGAGGAAACAAAAAACAAAATTGCTAAATTAGCGAAGATGGAAAGTAAACATGATGAAAAAACAATTGAAGAAATGAGAGGAAATGGATTAGCAAAATTCTAGTACCACACTGATTTTTTCTAATAAAAAAATATAATGGCAACTCTGATTGAAAATAAATTTAAATTAGATGATCCCCCGTTCACCAGTTACAATCAAAAAAAGAATGACTATATAAGAATTGCTATGAACCCCGGTTCTTCAGGTAGAGTGAATACAGGAGGCGATTTAATTTTTGAAGTTGACAATCAACAAAGTTATTTATATTTACCCGATTCATTTTTACACTGTGAATATTCTCTCTATTCTGATGCTGATTTTACAACACCATTACCGGCTACGGATAATATTACATTAGAAAACAATTTCTTCCCAAGATTATTCACACAAATGCGTTTAGATGTTGCAACACAAAATATAGAAACCATAAGTGATTCACCTGGCATTATTGATTCAATGCTTCGATTTGTAACAATAGGTGAAAATACTAAAATGCATGAAATCGAAGGATGGTTACCTGATAACCATACCGGCATACTTAAAGATGATTTAACTCACACTGGAATAGATACAGCAGGAATTGTGAAAGATGTAGAAAATATTGCAAAATATTTAAATAAAACAAATAATGATGCATATAAAGAAAGACGTGAATTTAACAAGAAAAGTAAACAAACTGTTGATTGGTCATTGTCTCCATTATTCGGGTATTTAGATTACACTAAAATATCATGTCAGTAGTAAGCAAATGACAAACACTCGACCGGCGCCCCCCCCCCTCTGGAACGGCAGAGTGTCGTGGTCGGCCGCCGTGGTGCTTCGGGTCTGAGTCCCCCCCCCCCTCTGGAACGATAGAGTGTCGTGGTGGACTTGGGCGACCGCCAGGATTAGTGTTGAGGCTATAGTGTGTGATGTTTTTGGTGCAATCTGCTGAATGTTGGGTTGTAAATGGGTTGTTTCGAGTGGAAGGAGTGTTCGGATGAGAAAACGGAGTCCAGATTCGGAATCTACGTGAAATTTTGGGTTAGGAAGGATGTTTCCAGCGAAATCGGAGAGAAAAAATTTTCGGCTGACGTCCCCCCCCCCCTACACAGCTTGCTTCGATTTTGGCTTCTAGTGGACGGATTTTGTCGTGCGATAGCTCGTTTGAAAGCTAAGAGTGAGACAAATTCAGTGAAAGAATCGGCTTGTTCCTATCTGTCTTCGTTTAGATGTGAGACGCCATTTAAGATTTTGGGACATTGGTGAAAAACGACAGAGTTAGAATTTGGGACGTTTTGGGCTGTAGCTTCAAAACGAAGCATCGGATTGGAAAACGGATTTCAGATTTGGAATCAGCGTGAAATTCTTTATCTGTATAGTGAGTTTCAAGTCAATCGGCGAGAAAAAATTTTCAACATTTTTCGAAAAAACGACAGAGTTAGAATTTGGGATGTTTTGGTGTGTAGCGCCCAAACGAAGCATCGGATGAGAAAACGGAGGCCAGATTCGGAATCTACGTGAAATTTTGGGTTAGGAAGGATGTTTCCAGCGAAATCGGAGAGAAAAAATTTTCACTGACGTCCCCCCCCCCTCTGGACAGCTTGCTTCGATTTTGGCTTCCAGTGGACGGATTTTGTCGTGCGATAGCTCGTTTGAAAGCTAAGAGTGAGACAAATTCAGTGAAACAATCGGCTTGTTCCTATCTGTCTTCGTTCAAAAGTTAGAGCGGTTACAAGATTTTAGGTCGGAGCTCGCTTACCTGAAAAAATCCTAAGTGTCAGAGTGACTTTGTATGGGTAAAAATTTGAAAATTTTCCAAAGTGTGGAATTTCGACCTGGGACCGTCACCAAAACATTTTTCATCAAATTTTGAAATTTCACTGACGTCCCCCCCCCCTCTGGACAGCTTGCTTCGATTTTGGCTTCCAGTGGACGGATTTTGTCGTGCGATAGCTCGTTTGAAAGCTAAGAGTGAGACAAATTCAGTGAAACAATCGGCTTGTTCCTATCTGTCTTCGTTCAAAAGTTAGAGCGGTTACAAGATTTTAGGTCGGAGCTCGCTTACCTGAAAAAATCCTAAGTGTCAGAGTGACTTTGTATGGGTAAAAATTTGAAAATTTTCCAAAGTGTGGAATTTCGACCTGGGACCGTCACCAAAACATTTTTCATCAAATTTTGAAATTTCACTGACGTCCCCCCCCCCCTCTGGACAGCTTGCTTCGATTTTGGCTTCCAGTGGACGGATTTTGTCGTGCGATAGCTCGTTTGAAAGCTAAGAGTGAGACAAATTCAGTGAAACAATCGGCTTGTTCCTATCTGTCTTCGTTCAAAAGTTAGAGCGGTTACAAGATTTTAGGTCGGAGCTCGCTTACCTGAAAAAATCCTAAGTGTCAGAGTGACTTTGTATGGGTAAAAATTTGAAAATTTTCCAAAGTGTGGAATTTCGACCTGGGACCGTCACCAAAACATTTTTCATCAAATTTTGAAATTTCACTGACGTCCCCCCCCCCCTCTGGACAGCTTGCTTCGATTTTGGCTTCCAGTGGACGGATTTTGTCGTGCGATAGCTCGTTTGAAAGCTAAGAGTGAGACAAATTCAGTGAAACAATCGGCTTGTTCCTATCTGTCTTCGTTCAAAAGTTAGAGCGGTTACAAGATTTTAGGTCGGAGCTCGCTTACCTGAAAAAATCCTAAGTGTCAGAGTGACTTTGTATGGGTAAAAATTTGAAAATTTTCCAAAGTGTGGAATTTCGACCTGGGACCGTCACCAAAACATTTTTCATCAAATTTTGAAATTTCATTGACGTCCCCCCCCCCCTCTAGACAGCTTGCTTCGATTTTGGCTTCCAGTGGACGGATTTTGTCGTGCGATAGCTCGTTTGAAAGCTAAGAGTGAGACAAATTCAGTGAAACAATCGGCTTGTTCCTATCTGTCTTCGTTCAAAAGTTAGAGCGGTTACAAGATTTTAGGTCGGAGCTCGCTTACCTGAAAAAATCCTAAGTGTCAGAGTGACTTTGTATGGGTAAAAATTTAAAATTTACTAATTTGTTTTCGACCGTACCTCTACATATACAGTTGGCTTCATATTGTAAATTCACTGTCGGCCCCCCCCCCCTCTGGAAACAGCGTCTTCTTCGATTTTGGCTTCCAGTGGACGGATTTTGTCGTGCGATAGCTCGTTTGAAAGCTAAGATAGACAAATTCATGAAACAAATCGGCTGTGTTTCCTATCTTCGTCTTCGTGCAAAAGTATGAGCGTGTTATAAGATTTTAGTCGGAGCTCCAAGACCTGAAAAAATCCTAAGTGTCAAGTGACTTTAGTAGGTAAAAATTGGAAAATTTTCCAAATGTGAATTTCGACCTGGGACCGTCACCAAAACATTTTCTTCAAATTTTGAAATTTCCGACGTCCCCCCCCCCCCCTCTGGTCCTATGCTTTCGCCGATTTTGGCTTCCAGTGGACGATTTTGTCCTCGATAGGCTCTTTGAAAGCTAAGAGTGAGATAAAATTACTGTAAACAATCCCTGGTCCTACGGTACTTCGGCTGGCAAAAGTTACGTTTACAAGATTTTAGGTCGAGCTCTACGCTTACCACTGAAAAAATCCTAATGCCCAGAGTGACTTTGTATGTAAAAATCTTGAAAAATTTCCAAAGTGGAATGAGACCGTTTCGACCTGTGGTCCGTCACCAAAAACATTTTTCCATCATATTTTGAAATTTCATCATGACGTCCCCGCCCCCCCTCTGGTCACGTGCTTCGATTTGCGTCCATGGACCGATTTTGTCGTCGCCGATAAGCTCGTTTGAAAGCGAAGAGTGGAGACAAATTCAGTGGAAACAATCGCTTCTGTCATGCCTAATCTGTCTTCCGTTCAAAATTAGACGTGCGTTACTAGATTTTTAGTCGGATCTCAGCGTACCTTTAAAATCCGAATTGTCCAGAGTGACTTGTATGGGTAAAAATTTTTAAAATTTTTCCAAAATGTGAATGTTTCGACCTGGTCCACGTCACCAATACATTTGTGCATCAAATTTTGAAATGCGACTGACGTCCCCCCCTCACCCCCCCCTCTGGAACACTTGCTTCAGATTTGCCCTTCCAGAGACGGATGTTGTCGGTCGCATACCGTTTGAAAATTCTAAAAGGTGCACAAATTCAGTGAAACAATACGGCTTGTTCCTTATGCTTTCCTCTGTTCAAAAGTTAGAGCTGTTACAAGATTTTAGGTCGGATCTCGCTTAACTGAAAAAATCCTAAGTGTCAGAGTGACTTTGTATGGGTAAAATTTGGAAAATTTTCCAAAGTGTGGATTAAGTTCGACCTGACCGCGTCCACCGAAAACATTTTTCATCAAATTTTGAAATTTCACTGACGTCCCCCCCCCTCTGGACAGCTTGCTTCGATTTTGGCTTCCAGTGGACGGATTTTGTCGTGCGATAGCTCGGTTGAAAGCTAAGAGTGAGACAAATTCAGTGAAAGAATCGGCTTGTTCCTATCTGTCTTCGTTCAAAAGTTAGTCGGTTGTACTAGAGTTTTAGGTCGGAGCTCGCTTACCTGAAAAAATCCTAAGTGTCAGAGTGACTTTGTATGGTAAAAATTTTAAAATTTTACAAAGTTGAATTTCGAACCTGGGACCGCACCCAAAACAGTGTGCATCAAATGTTTGAAAATTTCGTGACGTCCACCCCCCCACCTCACTCTTATCGATTGACATATTCACAGGGTATATAAAACGGGATCGGCGAGAGGAATTTCACTAAGTTGAGAAACTGACTACAGGTAAGTCATTCTCTTGATGTCCGAGATCGAGACTTCTGACTTTACATTGCTGATATCAGCTAAAGGGTCAGACTTATAGGTGAGTCCCCATGCATAGCATGACTGACCATGTTGATGATAGTTAAGCCGAAATCTTCAAACGCTATAACTTTGCTTCTACATATCCTTTAACTTGATTCAAAAAACAGGCGACAGCGTTTTGCTATGCTGAAGTACAGACTACTTTATAAACTTATTATGGAGTATACTAAAATACTGAAAAATTTAAACTTCATATTTAATGATAATAATTTAAGTTTTTGAATAAAAAGTCAGTCGTTTATAAGTCTCTGTGACTTGTGTCGTTTCCTCTTGTAATATAACTCCATCCTTTCATTGCAAAACTAGTGCCCCGTTACCAACACAGTGTTATGACGCACGCTCCGGTCCCGATCGAGTTGTGTGTTTGTGTCGTGCCTTGGAGCTGGGAGACAGATCCCCTCTGATAACCTCTGTAACGATTCTAGAGATTATCTTCCGCAATCGGGTTGCTGACTAGGTGCTATTCAAATGGGTTGTGTGTCTTAGGCTTATCATTGCATACTCAGCAAGTATGACCTATAAACACTTGCTATCAAATTTTACTCGCTATCTTTACTGAATTATCATACAAAAGCGAGTAATGGCCAAGTTTTTTGGTGGGCAAGTTAGCTGCGGAAAGATTGCTAGAGTAGACGAACTGAAGAAACACTTAAAAGAAAATAGAGGACATGGCCATGAGAAGAAAGGGATGTATGTTGTGTGGGGCTTGAGTGTCGGAAATGTTGGTGATGGGGGATGAGAAAGAATTATGAAGCCATATGTTCCAGTGAGAGTGGGGAAACATCGGGAGAGTAGGGGTTCAATAGGCTTGGTTATGATGATGAGTTTGTTTGAAAGGGAAGAGGTAGAAAGGCTTTAGCGGCCACGATTCAGACGGTATTGGGAGACTAGGTGGGGAAATGCGAGTGAGGGATTCGATAGTGATGGGAGTTCGAGTAGGAATTATTGGAGTTAGCGGAATATGAGAAGAAGAAGGATTAGAGATTTGGATGATCTTGAAGGAAACTTGGTTTGCGAGACATAGCTTGGAGTTGAAGGTTGAGTGACGGAGGGGGCAGGAAGTGCGAAGCCGATGGCACGTCGATCGCCACGGCACAAGACGTCTATTCATACGTGAGTATTTGTGTGAAGGTAGGATCGTGTATGAGCTTTGAAAGTGAACAATAAGACACATGTTTGAAGGGTAATGATGAGCCTGAAGAAGTGGAAGTTGATATATAGGGCAAACTTCAAGGAAGAGTTTTTGGAACGTGAAAAAAAGAGGAGAAGGAATGGATGCGAAAGAGCGAGAGTTGATAGAAGCAGGTTTGGTAGAATTTTGCGGGCGAGTGTGCGAGGAAGGATAAGATTAGAGCGGATCGAAGCGTGGTAAGAACGGAGACGGATGAGGTGAAGTCAATAATAAGAGGGTGACGGGTGAAGTGGAGCGTCTGCATGAGCGTTGACAGTGTCGAAAAAAAAGTGTATGAAGTCCATCGTCCCTCTTTAAACAATATTTCGACGTCCCCAACCAACACGATTTCCCAAACGTAACCCAGCAGTGTATACGAGGGCGCGAAGTCCAGCTGTCTTCCACATAGCATGACGTTACCGTCAGCTCGAAACTTCGTCGTCCAAAAGTTCGGAAGAAAGTTCCCAGTAACTTCCTCAACATATCATTTTTGTAGCTCATCTAATCTCCTATTCGTTTTCTTTCAGAGTTTTTGCAGAAGTGAGAGAGTGTCGGTGGACGAAACGACCCATGGGCTCTTTTAAGGGCCAACCTTCTAATGCAGCTAAAGCGGTCCAAGCCCGCCACATATCCTCGGATATGGAATGCAGAGAAAAAAATAAGGAATGAATGATATGAGACACTCACGCGCCACACGCAACATAACACACTTCTCTCTTCCGTAGTCTAACAAGCTCTTTACACATGGATCGCAGTCGATTGCTATCCCTGTATCAGAAGTGTAAGCTATCTTAATTTTATTTGACACTATTTCATCTATCATCATCATCCATATGAAATGTTTTAAGATTTACAAGTTAGACTAAGCGTGCTACTATTTCCCAATGAAAATGTATACATGGTTAAATCATCCACTTAACCCCATCCGTAGTCTAACAAGCTCTTTACACATGGATCGCAGTCGATTGCTATCCCTGTATCAGAAGTGTAAGCTATCTTAATTTTATTTGACACTATTTCATCTATCATCATCGTCCATATGAAATGTTTTAAGATTTACAAGTTAGACTAAGCGTGCTACTATTTCCCAATGAAAAAGTATACATGGTTAAATCATCCACTTAACCCCATCCGTAGTCTAACAAGCTCTTTACACATGGATCGCAGTCGATTGCTATCCCTGTATCAGAAGTGTAAGCTATCTTAATTTTATTTGACACTATTTCATCTATCATCATCGTCCATATGAAATGTTTTAAGATTTACAAGTTAGACTAAGCGTGCTACTATTTCCCAATGAAAATGTATACATGGTTAAATCATCCACTTAACCCCATCCGTAGTCTAACAAGCTCTTTACACATGGATCGCAGTCGATTGCTATCCCTGTATCAGAAGTGTAAGCTATCTTAATTTTATTTGACACTATTTCATCTACCATTATCACCCATATGAAATGTTATAAGATTTGCAAGTTAGACTAAGCGTGCTACTATTTCCAAATGAAAAAGTATACATGGTTAAATTATTCACTAAAGCCCCATTCAAGTAAGTCAGTATGAAAGCAAAGATAATACGAAATAAACATTTATTATGGCATGTATTTTAAAAGGTCTTCATCGTCAATATCGTCCCAGAGTCTGACTTCACATAGATCACAAAAACAGTTGAGCTGCTTTAAACGTTCTTCTGCAGCGTCCCTCACGTTGTCAATGTACGCCCACTCCGCCACGGTTCGCGGTTGGGAGTTAGGGGTGTACCACTCCCATATTTGATGCAACTGCGACTTGCTGGTCATCTCCATCACATCGTCAGTATCGTACTGGAGATACTTCCACCTCACGCCTGTTAAGTCGGGACACTCCTTCTCACATACACTCTCCTCTTCCTCGTCCGCTGGTAATGATAACTTTCGTATATTGTCCAGTCGGTACACCTTCTCCACCTTCGCCTTTCTTGGTGCATTTGGTGTAACGAGCGCCTTTGGTGTTGAGCATGGAGAGGAGAACTCCAATGCGGTATTTGGTGTTGTTGGAGGGCTTGTCATGTTGACTGTGAATAATGACTTTGAAATGTTTTCTAATTCTTAAGTATACACAAGCAGCCAATCAGAATGAACATCCAATGAATGAGGAGAATGAAAGTATATAAGCAAAGTGATATCCGTATCATTTCACTCTGTCTTTGAGACGCATAATTGAACTGTTCTCTGACGAATTCTGTATTTGAGGCGTACAAGTGAACTGCTCTTTAGTGAATTTCAAATTTGAGTGAAGTCTCTATCTTGTTGAAGTATCAAGCTTAAACATAATTTCGTTCAAATGGTAAGTTGAAAATTTCCTCTCTCATCTCCCTCAAACGTGTAGCTAATAGCATCTTCCTCAATTTCAGGCATCAACTTCATCACCAACGCCCTCCCTTCTCGAGGAAAGTTTAGAGTTGTTGAGTCAAGGTAGGTTGTAACAATACACTGAGACTTGAACAGAGATGAAAGAATGATTTCTCTTTCAGGTGATACCAGTTCCATCTCGTGCGAGTCCATCTCAACATTGTCGCGGGAATGCGACGATCGCAATGTGCTGACTGTGGACACATCTTCACGAGGAAGCGTGATCTCATCCGACACATCAAGCGAGGTGTTTGTAGACCTAAGCCGGCATCAATCTCCGAAGGTAGGGATGATTCTGTTAACGATGTCTCCTTTTCTTGCGATTTATGCATTCAGTCTTTCGAGACACGTTTTGAACTATCTTCGCACAGACTTCAACATACACACACGAACGATACCTACACCAACGGTACCTCCTCTATCCGACTCACTGAGGTGTCCATAAATAATTTAGTGAGGAACTACCAGATGGACTCCTCAGAAACCATTGCTAACTTTGAGGAATGGTTTCATCAAAATTCATCATTGATAGAAGCGCTCTTCAACAATTTAGACAATTTTAGAATGAAGGCGCTCATCTATCTTAAAATAAAATATGTAAAAATCGACCACCATACTGGACAAATAATAGAGAGGTTGGAGTTTCACATACCCTCCTCTCCTGCAACCGAAGTTGTAGACTGTGAGTCTTGGATAAATTTTCATATCCAAGGGTTAAAATTAAATATAGATAAATTTAACGAGCGTGATAGTGGACTCGTTTTTGATGGTATTGAGACCGCTATGATCAAAATCAGTTTATTAGGAAATCATAGTGGTCGAGGCTCCTTTAAACTTCCGAAAAATTTAAGAAATAAAGCAGCAGTCATTTCTGTAGATTGCGAATCGCAATGTTTTAAGTATGCCGTCCTCTCCATTCTCCACTATAATGATGTGCAGAATAGTCGATACCGCAAGAGTAAGTATCAACAGTGGGAGAATGAATTAAACTTCGATGACTGTAATAGTGACGATATGAAAATTAAAGATATAGAAAAATTTGAAAAATTGAACAACATCAAAATAGTTCTCCATGTTTGGGAAAAGGGATTGAAGGGTGTGCGCTACAACTCGCGTTCGAGTTGTTATGAACGTACAATAAACCTGTTATTAGTAAAACAGGATGATAGTGAGGAATGGCACTACTGTGGTATTCCCAAAATCTCTCGCTTATACCACCACTTAGAAAACTCTAGTAGAGAGTTATATTACTGCGACAGATGTATTCGCCACTTTAGGAGGAAAACTAAATTTGAAACTCATTACGAATGGTGTAAGCGAGGTAAACTGCAAATGGAGCGCATGCCCAAAGATAAGGAGTTTTCATATAGAGAGAATGGTGATGAACTAAGTCCTCTTCGTGTCATCTATGCTGACATCGAATGTTATATCGATGATAACATCCATCGACCAGCAGCCATTTCCTGCTATGAAGTATGGCATGATCACTTTAGGGGTAGGCAAAATAAAATGCGCGTCTGGCAAGGTGAGGATTGTATTTACCAATTCCTACAATTCCTCGAACAGGCTGTAAAATTTCAACAAAAACATGATGGTGAACTCTATCGCAGATCATTGCATATGACAGCAGATGATCAAGCAAAATTTGATAGTTGCAACGTTTGCCCCAAATGTAGGAAAACATTTGACGATGATAAGATTAAGAAAGTGCGCGACCATGATCACATCACTGCTAAATTTAGAAACGCACTCTGTTCAAAATGTAATTTTTCGCTGAGGATGAAGCGGCGTACATTACCCGTCATTTTCCACAATTTCAAGGGCTACGACAGCCATATGATAATAAAAGGAGGTTTAGGTCAAATGAAAGAGTGGAAGCTTGATGTAATAGCGCAAACGAGAGAGAAGTTTATGGCCATGACAGCAAAAGTGCCTGTCGATAAAACTAAAGAAAATAAGACGGTCTATTTTGATATAAAATTTTTAGATTCCTACCAATTTATGACTGCATCACTGGCCTCTCTCGTGCAAAATCTAAAGTCTCTTCCACTAACACAAAATCTTAAGAAACAATACCCAAATCTAACCGATGAAGTCATCACACGGAAAGGAGTCTTTCCATATGCATATTTTGATGCGATTAGTAAACTCGGCGAGACTTCTCTTCCGCCCATAGATAAATTTAAAAATGATTTGACCGGCGCAGAATGTAAGACCGAAGATTATGATCATGCACAAGATGCATGGATAAAATTTGACTGCCATACATTTGGTGAATATATGATTGCCTACCTTAAGTTAGATGTATTTTTGCTGGCTGATGTATTTCAGGAGTTTCGACGAGTGGCATTAGAAGAAGATAAGTTAGATCCCGTCCACTTTGTCAGTCTACCAGCCATGTCATTTAAGTCTGCTTTTAAAATGACTGGTGAGACCATTCATCTCTTACAAGATCCAGAGATGTATAATTTATTTGAGCGAGGAATTCGCGGTGGTCTCACATTTGTAAATAAACATAGGTTAAAATCTGAAACAGTAGGTAATGATCATACCCATCTGAAGTATTATGACCAAAATAATTTGTATGGTAGTTCATTATCCAAACCGCTACCTCACTCTGAGTTTAGCTGGTTAGATGATAGTGATATTCAACATTTCTCCAACCCTTCTAACATACTAGCAATTCCAGATGAAGGTGATTGGGGATATTATTTTGAGATAGATCTAATCTATCCAAATAATATTAAACATAAAACCGTAGATTTTCCACTCGCACCCGAATCAGGTGAAGTGAGCAAAGATATGTTTTCCGACTTTATGAAACAATTTCATAAAGATTTAGAATCATGTGGACAACCCGACTATAAGCCTTGCCGCAAACTTTTGCTCACTCAATATGATAAAGAAAACTATCTAGTCCACTTTAGCATCTTAAAATTTTATTTAGAAATGGGCATGATTTTAAAAAGAGTTCACCGCATTATTAAATTTAGACAGAAAGCCTTCCTCAAGCCATATATTGATAGCAACAGCCAGAAACGTGCACTAGCCCAAAATAACTTTGAAAAAGATTTCTATAAATATAAGAACAACAGTCTATTTGGTAAGACGATGGAGGATGTTAGAAAGCGCGTAAACTACAAACTAGTTAATGATGATCAAAAGTATCACAAATTGACCTCATCACCTCTATTCATCGATAGAGACATAATCGATGAGGATCTTGTAGGTATTAAAATGATAAAATCTGAAGTTGAGTTGTGCAAACCCATCTATATTGGTCAAGCTGTTCTAGATTACTCCAAGCTTGAAATGTATCAACTCTTCTATAAAATACTAAAACCGTGTCCTCTCGTAAAAGAGGTTCGTTTGTTGGGTGGTGATACAGATAGTTTCTTTTTAGGTATTACCACTCAAAAAGATTTAAATTTCAATGAAGTAGGAAAATCTTTAGAAAGATATTTTGATACATCAAATTATCCTGCTGATCATCCACTCTACTCCATCAAAAATAAGGCAAAACTTGGCTGCTTTAAGGATGAGACAGCAGGGAAGGAAATAGATGAAATGATTCTCCTCCGTCCAAAAATGTATTCTATGAAATTAAAGGATAGCGACGATAGTATTAAGCGTGCTAAAGGCATATCAAGATCATTGGTCTCTAACATGAAACATAAGAATTTCAGGAAAGCCTATAGAAATAAAAATATAACGTTTGTCAATATGACAATCTTAAAATCTAAGTCGCATGAGATCAAAACTCATACTTTTAGGAAACGGGCGCTTTCAGCATGGGAGGATAAGAGGTGCTGGTTAGAACACAACATATCTCTTCCACATGGACATCCTGACACAAACATACCACCACCCAAAAGAATTAAACTCACACTACCACATTCAGGAGACGTCTTAGCATAATCATCCTTAACTTAGTATTTTGATGTTGATTTCTGTAGATAAACATTGTTGTTTTATGTATCGCATGAGATTGTTTTTTTCCTTGTGAATATGTGTCCACATCTGTACATTCCCCATGTGATGACTTTTCCACTGAAAGACATTTTTCCTATCCCTGTATATTTCCACCCTTCACGAAGTAAAAAGACTTTTTGTATATAACAATGTTTATTGAAGTGCGCTCATGTATATATTTTCAGTGGATGTTGTATAAAGTCTATTCCTTCACATTCATGTACATATTTCAATAAACATATCACAATGACTTCACTTTGTTTTCCGAAACACTAACGTTATGAGGGATTTAGTATCTTTCACATGGATGCACTCTTGTAAACCATTGGTAATTTTGATAGCAATAGAGGGTATAGTTTGTTTGACGACGGGATGATAGAAAATAGATTCAAACATCTTCTCGACTATTCCATATGAAGCGTCTTTATCATGAATGAAATCACGTAAAATGTATTCTTTTTTCTCACCAACAGAAATAGGTAGAATCAAATCACTTTGAATGTAAAGGTGCTGTTCATGTTTATCAAGTGTCATTGGTGTTTCTATACCAATCGTATGCGCAGCAGCAAACACAGTTTGTAGCATTGAAAAACCAAAGAGTTTTTTCAAATTTTTACTCAATTGACATTGAATGTCATCACCCAGTTTCAGAACAACGCGTTGATTTTCAATTGAAAACGAAATGTGGTGTGTCTTTACATCATATTTACTTTTCATCACATGCTTCAACTTCTGTTGTATATAAGGATTTACTACATGAATGAAGCTTTCAACTGTATGATATAGACGCGGCATTATATTGATAGCAACTTTAGATTCTTCATAAGACTGGTAAATTTTCTTGATGCGATCGCCATAGATGTCCACCCACCATTCATCATTAACTGAATCAGCTTTAGTGTGATATTCATGAGAAGCATACACCACACCGCTTCCAATAATAGGTGTATAATGTCTTACAAAATGACGCAAGGTTGGAGAGAAATAAACTGTAAGTTTGTCATTATATTTCTGAATAACCAACTTATTTTTGTCCGCCATAATTTTCTCTCCATACTTCTTACCCACAGTCTCATTCCATCGTTTTACTAACTCAATAAGTGATAAAGGTTGAACACCACGCTTTTTCAAAATGATGCGTTCTTCGCATTCTACAACATCTTCATCAAATATTTTAAATCTATAATGAAATTTGTTGATTCGATTTGAATAAACTTTTCTAACATTTGCAGTAGCAATTGACGTTAGATGTAGTCCATGACCAAAACCGAGATGCGGATAGAATTCACTATCCAACCTCAGCGTAAGACCTTTAGTAAAAGAATGAAAGCGGAGGAACTGTCTCCCACTCCAATGATAGATAGTAAACTCATAAGCTTTCTGATTTTTATTCTTCATGATGGAAGTATTACCACTGTTGAATGCCTTAATAATTTTCTCATTCCCAAATGGCTCATAAGAATCTGATTTTATCTGAATCCATTCATAGTTCCACTTTCCATCTGATGTTAAATTGTATGGGAACTGAAATGCATTATTCATCGTTATTCCATCATGGGTGCGAGGAGTCAATATCATTTCTTCCAAATCATTCACATTCTGAATATTGCTATCATAGCAAATACTAGAAACGCCAACCTCCCATTCACCTTCTAAATGCAGTGGGCGATTTAATTCTACTCGATAGTCTGATGGTTTATTTTTGGGAAATTTATTCATAGAAGCATTACTGGGCAAGTAGATTAGAAAACGAGTCCTTATTTTCACTTTCCATATTATTCACATTGGAAAAATATATTAGCATACGTTTGCATTAACTCTTCATTCGGAAATGGAGTGTGATACTTGTCACAGCATCTTTATGAAAAGGAATCAACGCACCAGCATCGTCATAAATGGCAATATCAATTTGTGGGATGTAGTTTGATTTCAGCTTTGTATAATGCACTTTCTTGAAAGTATGCTCAGATAAAATACTGCAGCTCTTTGGCTGGTATGGTATCATTGCTAGCAATGGAGCTTCAACATCTCCCACACGTACATCTTCACCAATATTGGAATATATCTGAAAATAGTTAATACGACGCGATAGCGACATGTCTGCGCTAGCTTTGGTTACAGTACCACTTTTAAAGATATTTTGGTCAAAACCCAAAATGTCCATTAGAGTTTTATCCATAATTAGTTCAATACCTTTTCCACTTATAGTGAGAGACAAAGTACCTTCTTTTTCAGAAAATGAAATATGTTGCTCATTAATCACTTCATTTAAATAATCTACAACCAATTTAACCGAAGTAATAATGCGAGGCATCAACACTCTTGTTTCATGTAAGAAACCACCAAAAGGCTCTACACACTTTCTGTATAAAGATACGGCCCATTCTGTATCAAATTGATTTGGCCTTTCACATGGTAAATGTTGCATATCAGATTTTCCATGAACAGCTGCAGAACGATGTCGTAAGAACTGATGAAAATCTTTTGAACAAACTAATACTAGATCATCATCATTTAATTTGCTTATTGCAATATGATTAGATGATTTGATATAAGTCAATGTTGCCACTTGTTTACCATCAACTCGAAGGAGATAATTAAATTTCTTCAATAATGTTTCAGGAGTCATGTTTGTCTTTCTTGGCTTAATCACAATCTTCTTCACCAACGTCTTCTCATTTCTTGGAATAAGATCTACATAATAAGCTTCCTCTCGATATATTAACTGTTTATGACCACTTATGTGGTAATTAACGTTAAAATTATCATAGCTTGTTAAGGCGCTAGCGAGGTAGCCTAAATCATTTCTTAAACTTGGACTTAAACCAACAATCCAATCTTTCTCAACTACATGATGTACATAATTATAATCATCATTGTGCGGAGTAAATTGGACAATATGTTTACACGCTTTATTCAAGAAATCATATATAAACTTTTTACATGATAAGAGATCTTTCTTTGACCACTGTGGAATGTATACTCGGCACCCCTTTTCACATTGATAAGCAGCTGTACGCCTCATATTAATAGTCATCACCTCATGATCAAAAGTATAGACACAGTTGCTATAAACAAGTTGAGTGACACCCACTTCCCAATTCCCATTTAGCTGTTGTGCATGATCAATGGGAGTAGAAAAGAGTGCGGCTCGATTACTAGTAAATCTCTTTGTAGCCGCATTGCTAAGCAAAATATGATAAAACGACATTTTTATATTGCTAATCTGCAACTTTGCATAACATCATGAAGACTTGGATTTTGGACTCTCTACAATATATCAGAGTTGATCGTGATGGAAACGTACATTTCAAAAATTCTCATGGTCATACATCAAGAGGTATTACATTAACATGGCGACAATTTGTCAACCTCAATGATATCATGAGGGATTTGGAATATTTTGAAACATTAAGATTCATCTCCTTGGGTGATCAAGTTTGGCTTCAACATTACAGAAATGAAATTCAAATCTACCATTCTCATTCCGCAAACTGTTTCTCATTTCGCAAATACAATTGGGAGAAGTATAGAAGATACATACATCGCTCCATCATGACATTTATTCGTCGTGAGTTCATCGCCCTACTATGCAAATCTTAATCAGATATGATTACCACGCACCATGAGTTGGAAATTAGATTCCCTACAACGTATTGAAACGGATCATGATCGAAACGTCTATTTCAAAGATTCAACTGGAAATGTGAGAAGAGAGTTTGCTTTATCTTATCGTCATTTTCAATCTCTACATCATATCATGAAGGACTTGAAATACTTCTATATGAAAAGACATTCACGTATTGGAAATCGCATCTGGCTGCGCGTCAACAATCGGCGAATTCAACTCTATCATTCCCAACTTCATACTAACTTCACATTTCATCAAGGTAGTTGGGAAAAGTATAAAAGGAAGGTACATCGCTCAATTTACTCATTCTTTCATCATGAAGCGCCATCGCTACACCATCGTCAACATTCTCCGTCGCTTCAGACTCTACACCAAAATCGATCTCACAACATTACGCCAACAGCTTCCAAACAGCAAGTATTACCCGGGCCGTCCTCAAATGTTAGTGGTGAAGATGAACAATTCACGGAATCTTCAACTCTTCCCAAATGGGACTGTACAGATTCTCGGCGCCCTTTCTCATTCATCGGCGCAGTCAATGCGCTTAGAGCTACAAAGACTACTACGTCGGATATGGAAGAGGGAGAGGTGTGTGATGTCGAATCTGACTGTGGACAATATGGTGATCTCTACTCAATTGAGTGACAGTCTATCATTTTTGAAGATTCGTACCAGCAGTTACAGTTTGTGTTATGAACCCGAACTTTTTCCTGCAGCTCTCATTAGTTGTTGGTTGCCTGTGCATGTGGCAATCTTTCATAATAGTAAAGTGATCATTACTGGACTAAAATCTCATGAACAAGCAAATATGATCCTAGACTATCTCATTGAGTATGTACGTACCCAGCGGATTGTAAAATAAAAAACAATTTTTTCCAACATGATGTTTTTATTTCAAATCATGATAGAACTTACAAATCATTTTTTCATTAGAGGATGGATTACATGAAAAGTTTTGAATAATAGATGCAAATCGAGATACATGTAAACGTTTTAAGATGAAGTACAGTACAAAAGCACCACACGTTGATGAAAGTGGATGTTGTAGTATGCGTTCATTTCGCTGATATTGACGCGTATGTTTTCTCAACCACTGCTG
The DNA here is from genome assembly GCA_907163375.1 of Prostheceraeus crozeri. NCBI lineage: Eukaryota > Metazoa > Platyhelminthes > Polycladida > Euryleptidae > Prostheceraeus > Prostheceraeus crozeri. The sequence goes on along the minus strand of CAJQUW010011279.1, from coordinate 19,394 downwards.
TGTTGGTATATTTGGAGGTTGAGCAAGAGAGTCAAATAGTTCACCACGTCGGTCTTCTCCAATAAAGATCGCTTTCCAATGCTCACCGCCTAAATTCTGTGAATGAGTGTTTAGCACAATAAAGATGGGATAGTGATTTACTGCAGGTGGTAAGGTATCGAGTGAATAGACATTATCGAAAGCTTTCAACGTCGCTTCGTCTGCATTACGCTGCACTTTAGTCTTAATATCGTCAGCAGTCAACCAACTCATTAACGATTATACTGAAGAATCACGTCACGATACTTTGTAATTTCAATATTTGAATCGAAGACTGCATAAATTAATACATTGATCGTCTCAGGTAGTGTTCTTTTGAACGTCAAATCCAAACGAATATTATGAGGCACGTTCGCTTGACGATAGGGTGCACTAATATCGCTGTCAGCAGTTAAATCAAATGCATAAATAGTATATCCACTCTTAAACTCTTTCATAGTAAGTCCGTTGGTGTCATCCGTATTGTAAAAGCCAAAGACATCCATAAAATCAACATAACTGCGCATAAATTGATCTGAAGCAAAATCTGGTTTGTAGGGTGGACCAGGATGACTCACACCATTTACACGTAAAGCAATTTCACTTAACTGATTGTGTTTAAAATTGAAAGGATTCTTCTTTATATTACCATTAAATGCATCATTTTCAACCATTGCCACCATGAGGAGCTTCGGTGCTTCCGATGGAAAGAGGCCATCTTTCATGAAACTCTTTTGATCTTTCGGAATTGTAAAGGTGAGAAGCTTTGTATGCTGAATGGGGTAAATGGCATTTTGGCGGTTAAGGCCTTCAGCATGCCCTCTAATGACACTTGGATTCGGTACTACTCGACGAATGTAAAGTGCAATATCTTCCACATGAATTCTAAAATTGTCAACTTTAGCAAATGCATTCAGCGCAAATTCAGGCTTATTCAATGTCAGCTTGAGTCGCATGCTGGTATTACACAGTAAAAACTTTGACTGTCTAAAGAAGTCTAAATTCAGCGGACCATATAGCTGACATACTCTACTATCTTTAATCATAGCAGATCGCTTTACAAAGCCACTGTTTGTTTCAACATCAAATTTTCCTGCTTCATCTCTGTACCATCCCATGGCTTCCATATGACTTTTTTGTGCTGCTGGATGAAACTGTGATACATGATTGAAATATGATTTATAGGGATAATCGCTTTGACCACCTTCCACTTGCTGCTCTCCAATCGTTAGAGAAACATCACGAAGTAATGTAGTCAATGGTAAATTGTTCAGTCCAACTTTATGTGCATCGTCAATAGCAGTTCCATCTGCTTGCTGAATTCTAAACCTCAAATCAAGCATCGCATAACTCAAATCTATGTAGTCATCACTACCACCAGGAATAACAAATTCAATGGGGCCAGCATTCTCAGCTGTTCGAGGATGATAATCTACAATACTTGAACTAAGAATATCTGTCTGTATGGCTTGTTGATCGAACAAACAAAAACCGGAAGTTTTACACTCCATGATTAGAAGTTATAGCAGCGTCGTCGTTTAGCGCCTGATGAATGATTAGAGCCTCTGCGACGTTTGCGTGAATGCCTTTTGACTGAAGATCGCACCTTACCAGCTCCGCGATGTTTCCTCCTTCCTTTATTCATTCGTTTAGGTGATTTCTTTCCTTGAGTAACACCAGCAATGGTCTGCTTCAATGTTTTTAAACCGCGTTCCTTCCCACGATTCAACAAACTGCTCTTGAAACTTCTACCTCTGGAAAGATCACTAGCAACATCACCAGCAAAGCCAACGGCATTACTTAAAACATTTCGTTTTAAAGATCTACCGACATTGGATATGAGAGGTGCTACAACAGATTTCAGTGCACCAAGTATGCTACCTCCACGTTGGCGGCGAGCACCGATGTAAATTTGTCCTCCGCCACTTACATAGGAGGGTCGTGAATAAAATGAGGCAGTTGGATTCATAGCTCAAACCCTAAACATTGTTAGTTACAACTTTGCATGAATCACTGTCGATCACTTAGATGAAAGATGTCGGCACGACGCATCCAAGAGTTCATACTTGAAGGATAACCAGCCCATTTAACAAGACACCATTCTTCACCTTGCCGTTTTTTACATCGAATGATTTTCTCTACCAAATATGTTTCACTTTCAGTGACTACCTCAATCTCATCGCGGTAAAAGCTACCCTCAATTTCTTCATTATCGTAATCTTTCAACTTGTAGGTGGTCGGAGAGTCTTTTTGATTAATCCTTGATACTGTAAATACCTCCTCTGTCCAATTCGGAAGGTACCCTTTAGCAAAAACACTTTTCACTTTTGAGATACGAACTTTATCGCCAATTTTCACATCACTTTTCACATGAGTGCGTTTACGTTGGAATGATTCGCGCACTTTATCTACATTGTCAGCATTTACATCTACTGGTCTGAGTCCAATAGAACGATGGATAGAGTGATTGTAGGCATGGAGTGTATCTTGTAGAACCTTTGTCCAATTTTGTGTCAAGTTGGCAGTAAAATGTCGCCACAAGCGATTTTTTAATGTGCGATTAAAACGTTCAACGAGTGCAGCTTTATAAGCGCTCTTTACACTAAACAACTCAATGTCATGCCTCTCAAATAATCTTGTCACATGCTGATTTTCAAACTCTTTTCCTTGATCACTCTGAATTCTTTTTGGAATGCGACCTTCTCGAAAAATTGTTTGGAATGCTTTTGCTACTCCTTTCCCTTCTTTAGTTTTTAAAGGTTGAGCCCACGCATAACGCGAGAAAATATCAATGACGGTTAAAATAAAATTATTGCCCGAGTTATGTTTTGAAATGGAGGCAACATCGCACAAATCTGCTTGCCACTGTTCATCGATGTCATGAACAATATAATGGCGGGTGCGGTACTTCTTTTTCGCTTGTTTGTGGAGTGTATAGGTAGCCTGACCCTTTAACCATCGTTTCACTTGTGATTGTGGAAGACCACTCGCTTTTGATAATTTCTTGATAGATGCAAATCCTGCCGGATGTTTTACATCATAATAGATTGACTTCAAACGTTCAGTCGATGACGGCTGACTCTTTTTCCTCCTTCTCATCTTTTTTCTTTCTTGCCTTTCTACATTTACAACAACTGCAGCATTTAGCTTTAGCGGTTTTGCGATCGTGTTCACATTGCTTAGGGGTTTCATTATGAGAGCTGGCGCAGCAAGTGCAAGTGACAACGACATTCACCTCTGGCGGCTCATTACATGGCAAGCAACACATCTGCTTCATATTAATAGTCTGAGAACATGTATTTCCTAGGAGGAGCTGTTTTACGTTTTCCTTTTACCAGTTTTAGTGGCGATGTAGATCTACGTCGAGTTCTTCCTCTTGTTTGCTTAGTGAGTGTGGGAGGGGATGTAGCAGGTGACGTCTTAAACCAATTTGTTGGCATTTTCATCGCCTGAAGCATTGGAGTAGTAGCCACTGTTGAATCAAGTTCTTTCAATGTCTCATTATTTAAAGCAAATTTTGGCACATTATGCTTTTTCAATAGTTTAAGAAAGTATGACCAACCAGGTGGAACATAGCCCTGACGGCGCTTTCTACGTGTCGCATACTGAATCAAGTCTTCATAACGTGAAGCATCAATCACTTTATTTTCATCTGTAATGATTTCTCCTCTATCATTTACATTGAGATGGGGTTCAATACTGTTGAAAAGAGATATGGCATGTGCGCGAGATGCTAAAGGTGTAGCAGTCGATACAGAGTCACGCATCTTATTCTTCAAGTTTTTCAATTGCTCAACAGTTTCCGATTGTAATAATACAGCACGATGTGGATCTTTGATGTGAACATTTTGCTGATAATCTATTTCTTTCCTATACATTTGATTTGCAAGAGGTTGCTTTACTTGCTGCATGGCAGTCAATTGTACATATTCATCCTGAGGAATAACAATCATGCGAGAATAAGAACTCATAGTTTGTAGATAATCATGGGAGTTTTCAAAATATCACTTCGAAATCTAAATTCTTCCGGACACTCTTGCGTAAAGTCAATGAATAAGTAACCGTATGGTTTTTCAGTAGCTGCTTGAAAAATTTCAATTAAGGCTTTTGATCCTCTGGGTGCAACTTGTCGCGCTAAAATTTCAAATTGACTTTTATCTCGCGGATTCTTGAAAATAGCATAATAGTGTGTATTCAGGTTTCGTGTACGAGCTTCTTTTCCATCAGGAAACAAATTTTGTGTAATATAGATGATAAAACACCTTTTATGGTGTGCTGCGCGAGTGAACATATCTGTAACATCTTTTGAATTCTTACTTTCTTTTAATAAATCATCCAATACAACAACATCATTAGACTGAAGTTTATCCACTGGAATAATTCCTTCATGTCGAATAAAGTTGCGACTTTGCAATTCCTGAAACAGCGACGGTTGATAAATACCATAACACCAAATCACTCGATTGATAGGTTCCTTAAACAACTCCCTTCTTTTATCCAATAAATTCAGCGTGAAAACAGTTTTACCTGCATGAGATGGACCTGATACAGTCAGAACTTTATCACATTGAAGTCTGAAATCCATTTTATTACTTTGAGACTCAACATTTGCATAATTAACGCTTAGAGCCAAAGATATTTCCCAATAGGTTGCCCACGGCAGGAGCTATCATTGGAAGTATTGCTGAAAGGAAACCGCCCTTTTGTGTTAGAGTTTTCCTCTTTCTTTGAAGGGCGACTTTAGGATTGGAGATGAAACGCAATTTCGTAGCATATCGCTTAAGTAACTTTCGTTGTTTTGGTGCTAATTTCTTCGTCCTCAACTTCCTCACATGAGAAATAATTTCACAAATGAATTTATCGTTAGCATGTCGTATAGCATTGTATCGCTGATTTGCTTTCATTCGTCGGAGAGCTTGAATGGCTGAAGAAAACTTTTGACTTTTACGTTTCGTCATTTTACGTTTCGCCATTTTCCGTGTTAGTCTTTGCTAAAACCTATCTTTACCACATTTGCATAGGTACTAACTATTGCGACATAAGTGACACTCGAAATGAGCAATGTCACAGTGGTTACATTGGCAAAGTTGAATGCAATTACGTATGAAACAGCGTTGACAAAAAGCATGCTTACATCTCTTGAAGATGCGCTTTTCATTTCCATCCTTTCGCTTACATACATCGCAACACATAGTTTCACCGTTACTGATGTCTATAGCAAGTCTTTTTGAAGATATGAATTTGCTAGCCTTTTCTAAATAATAGACGCATGTACAGAAGGAATATACTTCGAGAGTGAGCAGACATAGCTCGAAAACCAGTTGTGCTACAATCAAGTACCACTGCATTTTCAATTTTTCTTTATGGAAAGTTGAATGTGAATATCTGAAATCGCTTCAATCACTAGACTGCTACCATGATGGTTAAATGCGTTAAGACGTTCAGCAATTTTTATCATATGTCTTTTAAAAAATTCTTCGGGGTGATCTACCACTTCCATTGAATAAGAAGCAAAATGGAAAGAGCGACTTTCCACCTCTTCCTTTCCAAAATGACTAAACTTAATTTTCGCAACTAATCGCGCCATGACAATGCTATCAGAGAATGTATTCATTAACTCTAGAAATAGAGTGCTAGCATCATCTACCACTGCTTCGATGTCGGTCTCATCTTTATGAAAATTTATCACATAATCTTGAACAGCTCCTTTTAAACTTTGCCTATGAAAACGTAATGTTCCGCAGTCGTTTGAGAAAGACATGATCGCCCTTTAACTAACCCATCCATTGCATGAAAACAACAACTCTTCTCATAGTAACATTTATTGAATAACGGTAACAAGCATGCATTATAAATCAATGGTTTGAAAGAGATAAAATAGATACAGCTGATAACTATCATACAGCGAGCAATGATAACCATACAGGACTTTGGCAGTGTTGAGGTAAGGAGGAAAGAAGCATTGGTTATGAACGTAGCTACTACAACGAACAGACAAAATAGGAACACACAAATCCTTAAAACGTTTCGTGACTTCATGATAATGTTGATTCACTCTACTATCCCAAGGCGGGAGCAAAATATCATCAATGATTAGATTGGGAAATACTTTCCTCTCCTTACCAGGATTATTACAAAAGATGCGTATAACATTGAAAGCAGCTAACCATCGTTTAAAGTCAATAAGAAGAGCACTCTCACAAGAAAAGCCATAGTCTTGCAAATATTTCAGATTAAGTCCATGAATGTGTTTTCTCGCCCATTGATCAACATTGGGATCACAGTTGGCATGTTGATGATAGACACTAACAATCTGATATGTCCAATTGTTCATAGCAATAGCACTGAGCTCCTGTACAGGTTCACCCTCACAATCCATAAAAATGATGATAGAAGCCTAAAACGGAAATTTACACATCTAAGGAAGCGTTCTATAACATATTACAAAATGAAGAATTACATCGATGCTTTTCACGACAAAATACACAAATGATATGATGGCAACGAAGAAGTAAAATGTATCTAATAAGACCACGTCTACGACACTCAAAGCACATAAGCGAATTGTCATAGGGTAGAGTTAGGAAAGGACTAGTAATTCTCCTTCTTTGATTTGCGTTTTGATGTAGCATTCTTCTCCGACTTGCGCTTCGTACCACTGCTGTTAAGGATTTGATCAATTATGTCGTCCACGTTGGGTGGTTTCGGAATATATAAAATGGATTCCATATGCATGGAGAGAGAGGCTATTTTATTATCCTTGTGTCGACCATAATATAGCCCATTCACTTTGAAAAGGATATCCCAAGTACCTTCTCCGAGCTCATCACATCTGATGGGTATTGAATGATCTCCATCCTTCTTATAGTAAGTACACCAATGTGATACCGGTAGGCAAATGTGATTACCATCCCAAATCTTTCTATAGGGAGTATCCTTGTCATCTCTCGCCTTCCACTCTTGAGCAAGAGGAGTAGGAATGTCCATATTTAATGTCACGTACTCCTCAATAATATCAAGTTGGTGGCGAATGTACGGACTCACGGGGATCAGTATGTAGTCCCCATACTGATTGTGCATTATCTTGACATCCGTGGAAGGGAGCATTCCCGTTTGGAGTACTACGCTATGATCATCATAACGCAAGGCTTGTTTAAATTTACGCTGTAGCGGTGTAGGATTATGTACCTTGGATGTTTCTTCCACTGGCCTCAGTTGTAGATGATCTGACCGTAGCGAACCTTGTAACGTTTGACCGCCATTTTGTCCTACTAGTGCAGCAGATGGAGTAGATGCCTGAAAATGAAAAAAGATTGTATTAAGTTTACGTTCAAGGGAGGAGAGGGAGGGAAGTAGCGACTTACCATTTTAGTTGGGTAATAGAACAGGGAACTAGAGAGAGAGAAAATGTGCGTCCGTCACTCGTGTGATTCAACGATGGAATGATTCTCACTGTGGAAGGCTCGCTATTTATAAAGAAATGCTTGATTCTCATTGGATGATGATCCTCATTGGACAATAACATCAAGCTGATTCCAAATCTGGTCTCTGTTTTCCAATCCGATGCTTCGTTTTGAAGCTAGAGTCCAAAACGTCCCAAATTCTAACTCTGTCGTTTTTCGCCAATGTCCCAAAATCTTAAATGGCGTCTCACATCTAAACGAAGACAGATAGGAACAAGCCGATTGTTTCACTGAATTTGTCTCACTCTTAGCTTTCAAACGAGCTATCGCACGACAAAATCCGTCCACTGGAAGCCAAAATCGAAGCAAGCTGTCCAGAGGGGGGGGGGACGTCAGTGAAAATTTTTTCTCTCCGATTTCGCTGGAAACATCCTTCCTAACCCAAAATTTCACGTAGATTCCGAATCTGGCCTCCGTTTTCTCATCCGATGCTTCGTTTGGGCGCTACACACCAAAACATCCCAAATTCTAACTCTGTCGTTTTTCGAAAAATGTTGAAAATTTTTTCTCGCCGATTGACTTGAAACTCACTATACAGATAAAGAATTTCACGCTGATTCCAAATCTGAAATCCGTTTTCCAATCCGATGCTTCGTTTTGAAGCTACAGCCCAAAACGTCCCAAATTCTAACTCTGTCGTTTTTCACCAATGTCCCAAAATCTTAAATGGCGTCTCACATCTAAACGAAGACAGATAGGAACAAGCCGATTCTTTCACTGAATTTGTCTCACTCTTAGCTTTCAAACGAGCTATCGCACGACAAAATCCGTCCACTAGAAGCCAAAATCGAAGCAAGCTGTGTAGGGGGGGGGGACGTCAGCCGAAAATTTTTTCTCTCCGATTTCGCTGGAAACATCCTTCCTAACCCAAAATTTCACGTAGATTCCGAATCTGGACTCCGTTTTCTCATCCGAACACTCCTTCCACTCGAAACAACCCATTTACAACCCAACATTCAGCAGATTGCACCAAAAACATCACACACTATAGCCTCAACACTAATCCTGGCGGTCGCCCAAGTCCACCACGACACTCTATCGTTCCAGAGGGGGGGGGGACTCAGACCCGAAGCACCACGGCGGCCGACCACGACACTCTGCCGTTCCAGAGGGGGGGGGGCGCCGGCCGAGTGTTTGTCATTTGCTTACTACTCATGTCAATTGAAATTCAAACTCATAGTTCATCGCACTGTAAATAATGAATCAATATTTTATGGAAAGGCTGGGAAGAAAGCATACCTAAAAATTGATAGACTTGAATGGTGGATTAAGCACATTACTCCTAGTTTAGAGGTTGAATTAACTATTACGAAACGATTAGATACTAATAAACCAATTCCAGTAAGTTTTATGAAGCGTACCGCGAGCTCTGTCACTTTTACTGAACAAAGATTTAACTGGCATTTCACAAGGACATCAAATACTCCAAGATATTTTTTGCTCACTTTTCAAAAGAATGAAACGCCTAGTTTTGATAAGAACAATAATCTTTTCCATATTAATTCAATTCGAAGTTTACAAATTTCATTAAATCAAACACGTTATCCTATTGATCCATTGAGATTTGATAACGCAAATAATCAGTTTATGGAAGGATATGATGCTTATAGAAATTTGTGCCGAGAATTTGGAGTTGAAGCACAATTAAATCCTGTAGATTGGAAGAATTTATATCCTGTTTTCTGTTTTGATTTAAGTGCACAATCTGAAGATATTATCAAGACCGGTTGTGATGTGACAATTAATATTGAAAAGGCAAATTCCACAACATCATTGATGGCTTATGGTTTATTGCTAGAAGACACCGAATATTCTATTGAAATTATTAATGGAAAGATGGTTAGGATCGGCTAAAGCCAGAGGAGCTTCGCTCCGATTGGTTAGAAAAACCCAAGACTATAAATTTTTTATTAAAAAATGGCGCAAGTGAATAATAAAACGGTTGAATTAAAACTACGTAACATCATTGACAAAAATACACCTAAAACTATTACGATTAACAAAAAGAAGTATTACATAAGTAAACCAATGATAGAGAATATCAAATTACAAGAAGAAAAGAATGGCGGAATTCTCCCATTAATTCCGCTAATCATAGGTGGTATAGCAGCAGCAGGAAGTGTTGCAGGTGGGACAGCTGGTATTGTCCAGGCAGTAAATAAAAATAAAGCAGAGAAGGCAGCATTAGAAGAGCAAAAACGTCATAATAGGGAGTTAGAGAAAGCTGCTAGAGGTGACGGAATAGTAGATAATTTCATTAGCAAATTAAATTTAGTTGATGAAGGGAAACGAGTTCTTAAAAATGTCCTACACAATATTGATGATTTGATTGAGATAAAAGAAACAAAAGACGGATCTGGCATATATCTAAATCCTAGTATGGTGCGATAAGATTTAATCTTTAAAAATGAATTTGAATAACTTAAGGATTTCAAATCTAGATCTAATGGATTATCTCTTAAAAGGTGACAAGAACAAAGTTCCACACCACTTCGGTGGTGATATACAAAAAGCATTAGAAAACTTTCCTGGCTTTATTTGGAGTAAATATTCGAAAGAGAAACATCTACCTGGGCATAATTTTACTGGCCCCGGCACAAGATTAGATTTAAGATTAAACGATGATGACACGCCTAGAGAAAATAGTAAACCAATAAATAGAGTAGACGCCGCCGCTTATAAACATGATTTAGCTTATCGAAATCATGACCTAAGTTCTCGACATGAAGCAGATAAGAAAATGATACAAGAATTAGATAGTATTCAAAATCCTACATTTAGAGAAAAAATTGAAAGAATGTTTGTTAAGAAAGCTTTACAAGCAAAAATGCTTTTTGGCCAGGGGATAGATAAAACTTTAGTTCCGTCAACTTCGTTGAATGAAACGACAGCAAAGCTGTCTGAGAGCAACGCTCGAACCTACGCGTCCGAAATTCACAAGGAATATAGAAAGCCGAAATATCTATTGAAGGTAAAAGTATTTAATAAAGATGATATTTGGAGTGCTGATCTAATTAATATGCCTAATGAAAGAGGGTTTAAGCACGCATTGACCGTTATAGATTTATATACACGATACGCTTGGGTAAAGCCTTTAAAAAACAAAAGTGGTCTGTCAGTTAAATATGCGTTTGAAGAAATCTTTAAAGAAAGTTTTAGAAAGCCAAAAAAGCTATTCGTTGATAAAGGGTCGGAATTTTATAACCGAAATGTAAAGCCACTATTTGAAACTGTTTATTCCACAGAAAATGCAGGAAAGGCTGTAGTAATAGAGCGCTTTAATAGAACGCTAAAAAGTAAGATCTTTAAGAAATTTACTGAGCAAGGAAATCAGAAATGGTTGAAGATATTACCAGGAGTTGTAGAAGAGTATAACAATAAGATTCATTCAGGTATTGAAGAAACTCCAAAGAATGCTTCTGACGACCCTGATTTAATACGAAAGAAAATATTCGAAAATAATTATTCGAATGAGAGTAATCCGAATTTACAGAAACGTAAGCCGAAATTTAAAATTGGGGATAGGGTACGAATATTTAAATATAAGAACAAATTTGAAAAGGGCTTCGTCGGATACTGGACGAAAGAGATATTTGAAGTTTCTAAAATAAATCAAACTCATCCGATTACTTATGAAATTAAAGATTTAGATAATGAGGATATCAAAGGTAGATTCTATGAAAACGAATTACAGAAAACCGAGCTTTGACCTTTATCGTTTAACCTTTATCGTTTAACCTTTATCGTTTAACTCTAACATTATATCTAGAAATGGTACTCCTTTTTGTAATTTGTACAAAACGTATAAACATAATTGCCCACAGTAAGTAGTTCCTGGTTTTTGAATTTGAAATGTATTATAAATACCATTTCCAAGTATTTCTCTTACTTCATTCGTAGGTGGAAGTCCGTATGAGTCAAAATAATAGTTCTGCTGATGATTTTTAACGCCTGCTGACCAATGTACGCCGTTTTGGTCTGAAGTGTGAAGATTCGTTATGAAATTTACAGTTGGCTTATTTTTGATCAATTGTAATTCGTCTCTCATTAAAACATGAAAGTTCTTTATTCCTAATTGATTAGCAATTTTCTTTAGGTCGAAATTTGTCGTAGTTTGCGTTCCATATAATTTAAAAAACTCGATCAGGTTAGTCATTTTACATGAGATAAATTCTATTTCAGAAATGACACAAAAGAATTGCACAATCTGTATGACTCAGGGCTTTTGTTACCTCTAGCGGGGTGGACTTTGCTGTGGGCTAGGCTTGCGATAATTAAGTTGCTATTGTCACGTTGGCGACCATTTCATTGTTCTCTCAACGCAACCTGATTGCGCATTATGCATGACACCATTGTCTGCCACAAGCAGTAGCGGTTGCCATTAGGAACTGATGCTGCCACGTATTATCAATTTTCATTCTCTCTGTGAGTGTTCTACGTGACTGTGTCTTTCACGATTCATCTGCAAAAGTGTAATATTATGTCTCGACTTACTGAATTCAACAATTTGAGGATGCATATTTTAATGAAGAAGTTTTCCAAGAGTACAGAAGGAGGAATATTAAGACAAAAGAAGAGGAAGATTATTTATACAAAGAATGGAGAATTATAGAAACTTTTGAAGCATCTTTAACTGCATCTTGTGATCTGCCGACGCTACGTGGTTTCTTACAAAGAATTGAAAACTACGAAAATCATCATGAGAACAGTAGTTTGAAACTAGCTATCTTGAAGGGGCGTGCATTCAAAATTCTACGTGCGGGAAATACATTTAGTGACTATTTCCAATATTCCCGGAGTTATGTCGCGTTTTTAAGAAGACTTTATAACTTTTATTTACAATATCCGTTCATCGCCGATTCTCATGAATCCGCAACATTCTTTAAAATCAATTTTCGTATAATTTCATCGCACATCAAAAATGGACGACGCCGAAAAACATTTGAAGAAATAATGCAAACCCCAAGAATGGAAAGCCCAAGAATGGAAGTCCCAAGAATGGAAAGCCCAATGGAGTTCTGATAGTCTCAAATGTAACATTCTCACCATGTCTCCTTTCGAGGAGACATTTCTTGACATTTTGTAAGTGCGTCAATTCATACGCACTACTTATATCACTATATAGTAATATAAATGTCTCCTTGACAGGAGACTTTTCAAATTTAATTACAGAGTAAAAAGTCTCCTCGAAAGGAGACATTTCTTGACATTTTGTAAGTGTGTCAATTCATACACTACTTATATCATTATATAGTAATGTAAATGTCTCCTTGACAGGAGACTTTTCAAATTTAATTACAGAGTAAAATGTCTCCTTTCGAGGAGACATTTCTTGACATTTTGTAAATTACTGTTGAAAATGTGCAAATATTGTATATGTAATTTTGCGTCAATTTTGTTGAATAAGAAACAATTTTGTGCAAAAATGGTTGATTTTACATAACGGTTATAAAGGGGCTGATAGTGTAGCTGACGGGTTTTCGCCTTTCATCACTTTTGGGTTTTCAGCGGAATTGTGTTACATCACATTCTTAGCTATGGTCCATCTCTTTCTTAATTTATTATAATGTTCTAGTTTAAGTAATAATTGGGCTTCCTTATCTTTCATGTACCTGACTCTATCTTTGTGTTTTGCTATATCCATTTCATTGGGAACCGAAGGTTTTATGTCATATGATAATGAAGGATATAAGGGGGCTGATGGTTCTTTTGTTTTTTCATCTTCCATTTTTAAATGAATATTTTTGTTCATGGGTCATACTTTCCCATTTCGCATCTATTTTAGCTGTTTTTTTATAAATTTCAGGAGGACCCTATTTTTTTGTATTTTTTCATTTTTTGTATCTATTTTGTCTGTTTTTTTATAAATTTCAGGAGGACCCTATTTTTTTGTATTTTTTCATTTTTTGTAACTACCTAGGTGTGGGATTCGGTGCTGAGCGAAGCGATGCGCCGAATCCTATACCCTATACTACTGGTAGCTCTTAATTACGAGATTGAATTTAACAATATTGCATATCTTCAAAAGAAAGGTTGTCCTATGGGTTCGCACTTTGGGCCACCATTTGCGATTATTTTTATGAAATACATAGAAGAATTGGCTTTGAAAAAACTAGAGACTAATGACATAAAACCCAAATTATACCGTAGATATATTGATGACATAATTTTTGGCCCGTTTGCCAATGAACCGTCTTTGTTCAATAGCATATTAGAAATTTTTAATTCTATTCACCCAGACATAAAATTTACCATAGAAGCACCAGAAAATGGCTTCTTAATTTTTCTGGATTTATCTATATCAATAGAAAGGGAAGTTTACTTCCAGCCTTACAATAAAGAAATCATTCGGGGATAATATGTCTCGATAAATTTAGCAATGTTCCAGATTTCGTTAAGCAAAACTTCATTAAAAACACGATAAATAACATAGGTGTTCGTTGCTCTGATAGCGATGATGTTGGGCGTCATGTAAACGACTTTAAGAAAAAACTAAGAAAAAATAATTTGTGTTAATGTTCAAGAAAAACGCCCTAAGCAACAGAGCAGGGACGAAAATAATACAAATAGCATCCTACAACTGGATTTTATAAATGACGCTACACACAGAAAACTAAATAAGTTAGTGAAAAAATATGACGTGCCCTTTAGAATAGTTCAAAACTGGAAAAACAAATACGAAGCACTTTCAGTAAGTTCAATTCTCTAAATTCTTCTATTAATTGTAGCTGTAAAATCTGCGAATCTTTAAATAATGATCATGCTTGTGAGAAACGGTATGTTATTTATAAATTCACGTGTTCTTTGTGTGGTGACTTCTACATAGGTTCTACGAACCGTCCTTTTAGATATCGTTTCCAAGAACATTGTCGTAGCATTGACAATAGAGATAGTAAAAGTGCTCTATCGGTTCATATGTCTTCGGTACACTTTGACCACACCAATACTTCTTCCATAGATGCCTTCACTTTGTCATTCATAGATATTCAGAATAATCCAATAAAAACTCGGTTAGCTGAGAGTGAATTGATACGCAAATTGAAGCCTAAAATCAATCGGAAAGATGAACTGATGTGAGTGATCATGTCTTCGTATTTAAATGTAATGCATTGATCCATTGCAAGTTTTTAAATGTTGGGTCTTGAGAAAGTCACTGAGTGCAGAAACCGGTCGACCCGTCTCATCTGTATTTTAAATCAATAAAATATAACTTCGGCTTAAAAAGAAAGGGAGCGCAGTTTTAATTTTTTCTGAAACAAAACTTGAAATGAAGAACTTCCCGTGTGCCACCATCATTTTTAATCAACTTAACAGTTCGTTTACGTTTGGGGTTCATATATTGCATGCTTACATTAAAGTCAGTGATACACAGTGGTTCACTTCTTCGCGCCGTGCATTTCTTTAATCATTATCAAGCAACATACTGTGCCGGGATCACAAGAAGAGACGTGAGTCGTTCTATCCACTTCAAAAATATCAAGTCATTGGTGAGGAAGAACTATTATGTGCGACAACTTGTCGACGGTGTCATTCTAGCAGAGCAAAACAAAGATGCGCTGTCTTAAACCTTCTACTGCTCTGGTACAATGGTGCATACAGGTCACAGATTTGTGTTATCCTCAAATAATGTGTGCATTTTTCATAGCAATGTGGATGTTAAAGTATGAACATGCATGTGAAAATGAATTATTAAATTTCAAATTTGACGAGAAACATGCTTTATGTTATCTACCACATAGACTAATGGGTCAATAAAATACAATGTTAGTAACTCATATAATAGGCCTATATACGTACATACATGCAAAAAGATCATCCATAATGAAATGTAAAAAGTTCATAAGAGTCATCTGATATTTCAGTTAGGGATTTATATCACATTGATCATAAGCATTGCCTATAGCACATATTCTTTCAGAAAATTTGTTATTTCTGAGATTGAGATTTAAAATAATGACACGCTAAAGGTCTATTTCAGCAAATCTACTAAAAGTAATATGAGTGAGTCAGCTATAAAGCCTTATCGATCAATTCCATGTGATTCTTTTAAGAACAATAGGGAGAGTATAGAACCGACAGTCAGTCAACTAAAATCGTCCGTCTGTCGGTCAATAGGCCTAGATAACTGCAACGTACGAGTATACGTATGTTAGCAAGTATTGGCCTATGAAACTCCACGTACATATAGTGGGAATATGAAAATCGACTTCAATTGAACAGGTTAATACTGAAAACCTTATAAACAATATTTATCATAAATTATATGATGCATCAATCACATAGTTATACCGGTCAATTGGAGTGGTAGTTTTAAGTAAACTTTTTTCTGGAGTTCTGGCGTTAACAAGTCGTCACAATATTTACACATATCACTTCAATTAAAGGCTCTCTGATCAAGATGATCTGGAAATCTCCGCATTCAGAGAGATGGTTGAATATTCCGAGCCGCACACAGGAGGAAATTAGTCATTACTTGAATGCCTGGACATCCGCAGTCAAAGGGTTAACGATAATACAAGATCGGTTTTGTACTAACAAGTTAAAGGTAGATCCCGACAAATGTTAATTCGTTGTAAGAAGAATAATTCCGTAATGCCAAAAAATGGCATGTTTTAATTTTGGAAAAGTGCTGTGCAGCCAAATTGCCCACTCCTCGATTTCCTCTAGAAGTGGATACACTCTATTTTAGTTTTCTTTCTTTTAGCTTGATTGGTTCATCTGACCATTTTTGCGAGACTGAAATGCTTGTTCAATATTAATTCATAATACTGAATGTGCATTGTGCAATGAAGATATTTGTCGTTTTTAGCAAATTTGATGAGATGGGCAATTTTACTGCATAACACTACGTGTATAGTTAACTCGAAATTTTCATTTCCAGATTGTCACGCCTCTAGCATGATGAATCTATTTTCTAGTAACCAAAAGTCACATCATGAATCAAGGTGAAATTATTGACCACTCTCAGTTGATCCCCAAATATTAGGTTGAGGTCTAATTTTTTCTACCTTTCTAGAGGAACTGAAGATTCAAAAATCCCTGCACCATGAAATGCTAGGTCGAATTGCATTTTGATCGCAATCGACAAATGGAGTCAAGTCGGGTAATTATTCATGTTGAGCAAAAACACTTCCAGTTTCTACAATATACATTATTTTCACTCGAAATTTGTTACATTGCAACTAGATAAGTGTAAAACTCAAATCAAGTAATAATTATTGGAATGATATCGATGAAAAAAATTGCAGTAAAAAGCAAAAAGGTGCCACACTCTAAAATCACGGCGGGAAATACGCCTATCTTAGAAATCACTAATTCTATTTTTCCGATTATATTATTCCAGCGGTAGTCATCGTCAGTGTCACTGTCGAAGTCTATGCTTGCTTCATGAAACTGCTTTGACCACATTCACGACATTTCATGCACTCCTGGTTGGGTGGATATGAATAGGCAGTATCGCAAAAACTGAATAATCATAGTTAGTCACATTTTCTGTCATATTACTGAGTTGTTTCCTGCATGCATCCACGAAGCAATTTATTTCCTTTTTGGCTTGCTCGTGGCTTCATTTCGATGCTTTTCGTTGCTAAGTCTTAATACATGTTCTATGATACAGTCTTTCTCAGGAGACGTATTGAAAAGGAAATTAACTTTGTATTTTCTTCTTCCTGTTATTGGCATTTCCTAAATGACATGGCGGAAGCATTTCTTCATGGCATACGTAGGTACAGTACATTGCTTGAACAGGCATGGCATTTGTGAAAAATGTTGAACTTGAAGCAATGTTCCTACGATTCCTTCGGTTCTTCAGAGAATCATGGAGAATTCGCGCGGCATGTGAGGCATCCAGAGGACATTGTGAAAACAATTTTTGAGTTTCTCTCCTTCTTTTATAATGAACGAAATAAAATAAAATAATTTACAATCCTCGTTCGCAAACGGCCGGCGCTTCGTGCCACGGACACTTCTAAGGGCCAAGACTAAAATTGGCAGTATGACACAGCGTGTTCAATACATGGCAATGAAGTGGAGTTCTTGAATGCTGTTAAAACTGTGGGAGCTCATATTTCCGGTTAATGGGAGGTCGAAGTGTCTTTATGAGACGAGCTTCAGTCAACCTGCAATCGATAGCACTTTTACTTCTGTCAATAATATCAAGATCAAAATTAGACATGTTAATGTCACAGATATCGTGATTCTTCAAACCATGTTCATAAAGTGCATTTCTTTTATTCTTATTATCTAAATCACGCCTGTGTTCGTTGTAACCTTTTATAAAACGGACGGTTAGTTGACCGATGTAAAAATCGCTGCATAAATTACATTTAAATCTATAGTTTAGGAAAACGGTCCGAGCAAGCGAAATTATTCGGAAGTAACGCTCAGAGGCGACAGTCACTATGCTTATTATTTTTTGTTTATTTTTAACAACTGATTGAAGAGTGGGAGCAGGTTTACTAATGAGTTTGATCGGTAGATCACACTGTTTTATCAATTTATTTAGTTTGCGATTACACGCATCACTTATAAAATTTATCTTACAGGGAACAAAGTCATTGTTACTTATTTTAGTTTTATTACTCGATTTAGTGGCTATCTCACGATTAGCGAAGCCGTTCTTTTTGAATCTATGATTAAGTTTTGAGAGAGCTTCGTCTTTTTTGCTTTGGTCGGAGCATTTCCTGGCGACATCATTTTGGCTATTTTTAATATAGTTGGTTTTGACATGGTGAGGCAACCAGCTGTCTTTATTGAGAGATATGCCGGAGTGCATGTTTTTTACGTACCATTTATATTCGATGCTATTATTGCTTATCCCAATGCTAACATCTAAAAGATTCAAAACAGCCTCGTTAGGGACTTCTATCGTAAATTCTATGTCTGGTGACACCGAGTTGAATACGGTGTTGATAATGTTGATACTGTGAGCATCGTCGTTTTAAATGGGCCCGTGATTATGTCGTCTATGTATCTACCGTAATATTGGGGAATTATGCTGAAATCATTTTTTAGAATTTCAAGAGCCTTTTGTTCTAGGTGGTACATATAGATTATGGCGAATGGTGGCGAGAATCGAGCTCCCATCGGGCAACCTTTTATTTGACTTAGGTTACGTTATTGAATTTTATGTGATAATTATAAGAGATGAATTTCAGAGAGTTATGTACGTCATCATAAGTAAAGGGAAAAAGTGTCGATTTTGTCCCAGTGTTCTTTTAGGAAGTTTGACACAATTTGAATGCCGTGTTTTATTTGAATGCTAGGATACAAATTAATAACGTCCAAAGAGATGAACGTGCGACAGCTATCTGCTATGTTCAATTGTTTTAAATTTTCAATTAAGAACATAGAATTCTTTATATTAGTATGGATGAACTCCACCAATTGAGCCAATATTTTAGTGACTATCCAATCGATTTTTTTCCGTTGGGGGTACCAATGCTTGATGCAATGGGTTTCCAGTGGATACTCGTCATCGTCAGTCTTATTTTTGTGATCTTTTATTTTTAACTATAGAACGAAGCTGCATGGCTCTCCTGAAGCTAACAGGTGTTCAAATTCAGATTTTCTTTTAATACGCTGTGACAGGTTTTACGAATTATAGCTTTCGCTTGGTTTTCAATTTTTAGTTATGCTAGTAGGTTTACTTCGGCAGTAGCTATTTATATCTTTTAAAATGTTTTTCAGTACGTTGTATTAAAGATGCAGAGCTGGTGATTACGAACCTATTAGTTTTATCTGATGCACAGGCTTTCAATGGAGTTATCGGTCAGCTTATTTAGTATGTTCGGGGGAGCTCTATAGTTGGGTCCTTTACACAAACATGTCTGGACTGTAGGCGATAGCGCCAAACTCCGTTTCCATTGCCAGGATAAATACGCGGTATCTTCAAAACGCGGGTGCTATACGCGG
>CAJQUW010011278.1:0-166726 GCA_907163375.1 Prostheceraeus crozeri | reverse complement strand
TAAATTTCTCAACAACTGTGAAATTCATATTGACCATCCACTTCATCCTTTAATTCCTTCTCGTTCACCAAGAAGTGGTTATTTGTACATTCAAAGCATGAGATCATCTCGAAGACTTCACTCATTCAATCATGTGGTTATACGTGCCTTTGAGGCATCTTTGATTTGATTCAATGTTGTAGCTTTTCGCTATTACCTCTCATTTCATGTCACTTTCACGTATTTTACGATTTTCACTGACTGAATAAACGCTTGCTTACTTACACATAGAACTGAGAACTCGGTCGCTTCTACAACATGTTTTAAATATAATGTAGCTTCTTTGATTCAAACGTTATGAACCCAAGCTTCTTTCGACGTTCTTTGTGACACCCTTCCATACTGCACTGATTTCAATTCTCTTTTTGAAGCATTAGCCTGATTCTGCAGGATTTCTTGAGACAGTATTCGAGAAACTCAACGACTTTGAGTCTGCCAAATGTCATGGTGATGATTAAATGGGTGGCACCGCAGCAAAGAGAAAGCGAGTGAGCATCGATCTGATAAATCATCAGTCTTCACTTGATAGAGTATATAGTCCAATCAGGAAGGATCTACATTTTCCTGTGGCTTATTATCTATTTGACAAATAATTAGCAAATGCAAAATTAACTGGTGCTAAGCGATGACTCAGCAAAATGTTTTACTGATTATGTGAAGATAATAAGGAAAAATAGACAATTTCTCATCATTTGCTTTGCAAGCACAGATGTTGACCGAACGATTGAAGCGAGCGACGCAGTGAACTTCAGTGAAGTGCCTTATATTTAAATGAATCGCGGTTACTGCAATGAGCACTGTAATCATTTGATTTGAGAAGCTTGAAAGCTACACATGCACTTTGATATTCTTCAAGATTGATGTAACGAATGTGACGCTTTTGCTGATTGATGCACGAGAGAGCGATAAAACAACATGGTGTGCGTCAGAGAATGCAGCGTTGATGAAGTCAACTACTCATAGGATTCCAATTTTCTCATTATTTCACATGAATAAGTGACTTGTCGTCTCTTGTTTACTTCTAGGCCATTCTACAGAATTGCACATTAAGAAAAGTGTGTGACACGAGCATGTATATAGAGAGTCAATTTGAATGCGTGAATAGAAATTGAAGAAGACCGGCCTCTAAGGGTGGTCGACAAACAGCATGAGCAATCAGAGCTTGGGGAGCGGAGATGAGAGCGGGCAGTGAGCACTGAAGTTTTGACGATGAGGTCGGTGAGATAGGACGCTGCCCAGCCGCGAATGCACATGAAACACTAGGATGGGCGAACGAAAATCAAACGAAGTCATCGTAATTCGCGCAAGTGAGGAGTGTGATCTAGTCATATGGCTTGAGACTGAATTTGATACGTACAGCCGCATTCTGTACACTTCAGAGTTATAAAATCGACAAAATCAGAGTCATTAGACTGAGAGGCGATGTTGTGATTTAGTTCGGTGATTACTAAGGTCTGAATAAGGGCAGTGGCAGAAAAGTGTCAGGAAAAAGGTCCGATAGATCTAATCTGTCTCATAGTTGAAAAGGAGGAAGACACAGCGTTGGAAAGATGCTTTGTCATCAACATACTGTATGTGAGTCGAGATGAACCCCGAGAGAGCGCACAGAGGGCACATAACAGATTTATGTAGCATTTTAGATATTAGCTAAATTTGCTAAGCTAAAAAACTCGTAGATTTAGGCAAGAAGCAGAAAAAGCTTTCAATTTTTCTTGTATGAAGACCTAGATTTATGCTGCTCATGACATTAATTTAGTAATCAACTTAATTTCCTTCTAAGTTGGGAACTAAGATTTTGGATTCTTGTTAGAAAACTTTTATTTCATTTGATATCTAGCAAGTTTCATATTACTTAAATATCAAAATCTCAAATATCGAATAGATAGTATGAATGAACATCAACAATTTCCAAAAATTGTCTTTTTAAATTGTTCAAGCATTTTTGGACTTAAGGCACTCAATCTTTGTAACAAAACTGAATATAAAAATTTGAACAGCATCCTGACATCTTGTGAATTGACACTACCAATACCTACTCTATGATGCTTTCATTCTTCTTGAAGTCTACTTGTAACAACATTAACTTAGATCGACGCTAACTGAGCGGCTAAAATAACCATCAAGAACGTTGACTACCATTCCAACCTATTTTAGCTGAACCATGACTGAAGGAAAGTGGAAAATCCGGTTTCATCGGTAGGGAACTACCGTGCATGCATCTGTTTTATTAAATTGAAATTCTGAAATTAATTTCCGGTGCAAACTTTTCACCCACAGATTAAACAGACAGCTTACAATTTTCTACATCTGTGGAAACTAAAGAAATATTGATAGTTTTGTAATGAAAAGGGAAAGAAGTTGTGTAAGTTAATCGTTGGAAACTCACATCTGAAACATCTGTGTACAATAGCCATGTCATTCTCATCTCACGAACTCTAAATCTTCATTTCAATGTGACAGTGGAATGTTAAGACAAGAATTTGCAAATTAAGTTATCAATAGTAACTAAACGAAAATCGTGGAACTACCTGACAGGCGTAGTCAGCACATTGACAGTCCATTAGACTTTTCTGATTCGAAAAGTTAACTATTTCCTAAACATCAAATATTTCTTCCATGTCAGTTGCGGGAAGTTTTAGTTTTGTTTTTCAAAATTCCTCCATTTCTACGCCATCCATTAGTTTAAAAGTTCATCTCCGAAGTAACTCATTCGCTTTTGATGTTCCTATCCATCTTTGTCGCTCGCTTTCTCTCTGTGATTTTGATTATGGATCGACATATTTGACATACTATTTTGTTAGCAGTCGGACCAGCGTGTGAGGAATCCGTTTGTAGAATTCCCTCGTAACCCATTCAGTTTGGAACCTCATACAGAGACCCTCATAGAAGGACTATCCTCTTACATGAACAGACAGTCGATGTATTTGATTGACATTATTAATAAAGTATTTTCCATTGACATCAGTTTGCTTCTTGTATAGGTTCCACTTAATTTCTTCCGCGTTTATCTATCTATAAACAAGTGTAAAAATTCAAAGACATTAAATGACTGAAATGAAGAAGTCAGATGTGCTAAGAAAATCGGCCTTGGGTTTTATTTGATTCTAATTTTTTCTAAGAAGGAAACAAATCTACGAATGAAGCAAAGCGGTCAAAATTGCGAGTGCAAGCGCTCAGTACTTCCTATGATCATGTACAACAATATACAGCATGCAACTACATACGTGCACAAAATTCTTTACAAGTATGAAATGAGTTACATGTAATGGTGAATGCAAGAAGAATGCGTTCAAATTTTGCAAGCTTGTGCTGTGATGATGTGATATTGGCCATTATATTTTTATTGATCGGTTTATATTTTCATTTTAGGTGAGTTGAACTATGGTCGATTCTTTCATTCATTGTCTTTTTGATTAGAACTACATTTCATACGAAAGAACGCAATGAAAGCATTTCTTAAACAAGCAAATATGATTAAAATATGCAGCACCGGGATCAATAAAGTAAATATTATGTGTGTTATGTTGAGAATTTGAAAAACAAGTACTTGTAGTTACACCAACCGTTGAACAATTAGCAGTCAATGTTAGACAATATAAAAACTTCGGACTTACATGTAGGCTAGTCACTACAAAAGCACTGGTTTTATAAAAAATAAAATTCTCAAAATTTTGCAAATGAGAAAGTTGCGTGCGGGTTGTATTTGAGAAAATGTTGCTCTCTGAAAACACAATCTAAGTAAAACTACTGGTTGTTTTATAGAAAATATATATTTTTGATTTGACTTGAATTTCTTAATAGAATTCTGTTTACGTTGTGCAACAACATAGTTGAATATTGCTGGGGTGCTAACTTAGACGATATGTCAATAGCGTGTTGAAAGTATAGCAGTCGATTATCAATCCAGATAATTTATCTGATAAATTTATTCTGAGTTTAACTTTGTGTTTGAATAGGGAGTTGTGGTGATATTGAGAGATGTGAACGAAGTCTATTGATGATTCCTGATTTCGCTGCGTTAAGGTTCACACCTAAAGATAAATAGATATTCGAGTCCGGTCGGGTCTTGTTCGGATTGAAGTGCGTGGGTCAGGTTCGGATTCGGGTTACTGATCGTCTGCATTGCGCGACGAAATATCAAATACTTAATAGCCCTTTCAATTTGAAGATTCTGATTTAAGTCCTGGCGAATCTTGTCATTGTGAGACTAGAACAGTGAATATTTATAGAACTGAATGCCATGAAGTGAAGCGATGTATTTTCAAAACATTCAATCTTTCGATAGCGGTCTTATGGCATTTGCGAATACGAAAAATAGAAACATTGTAAAAGCAAATTTTGGAAAAGCGATTGATACATATTAAGGGAATGCTTGCAAAATATCTGTTTTATGTTTACTACTAAATATGAAACATAAGTAGCAGCATTTAAGTGAGAGTTATTCATATATCACAAAATATGATAAATCTGTCCGCGACTGTGTTTCAAGATTATTTCACGAAATGCGCGGACGAAGTGCTATGCCTTATCAAAACCACTATCATAAGCATTATCCGAATAACCATTATCAGAAGTACTCACACGGATTGTACACTCTCTCTCTCTCCTCTCTCTCCTCTCTCTCCTCTCTCTCCTCTCTCTCCTCTCTCTCCTCTCTCTCTCTCTCTCCTCTCTCTCCTCTCTCTCTCCTCTCTCTCTCCTCTCTCTCCTCTCTCTCCCCTCTCTCTCTCTCTCTCTCTCTCTCTCTCTCTCTCTCTCTCTCTCTCTCTCTCTCTCTCTCTCTCTCTCTCTCTACCTCTCTCTCTCTCTCTCTCTCTCTCTCTCTCTCTCTCTCTCTCTCTCTCTCTCTCTCTCTCTCTCTCTCTCTCTCTCTCTCTCTCTCTCTTATGAACTTAAGTGCAGACAATGATAAACAAAATTTTCATGACAAAAACGTTTTTAGCGACATCTAAGACATAGGCATCCGTTAAAATTTCAGGCAGAAAGTAGGTAGTCTCTGACAGTTCTCAGAAGTAGGCCTGCTTTGGTCTAACATCGAGTCCTTGGTTGGGAGACGTTCCTAGCATTTCAATCTCTCCTGGATGAATCTCCTCCCTAATATGTTAACTTCCACGTCACTTCTTCAGACATGTACTATAGTTATTAGTTTTTGGTGGCTACAGCGAAATCAAACTTCACATATTATCTACCCTTCGGTTTAAGCCTCATCAGCCCACCAGACTACATGTTTAGTTTTGTGATTTTCATTTTAATATAAATTTAAAAGGTCAACTCCATTTTCAACAAAATTTCATATCCAGTTGATTCAATAAAGCTTCATGAGTATTTTCAACTGATTTTGTTAATTTAAGCAAAATTGAATGCAATTTCATATGATTCCGCCCACCAGACCACATAGTGCTCATCACCTGAAGTGTTATACGTACATTGAGGAGAAAATTGATGTGGCAACAGAATTTGAGAAAACATCAATATCAACCATTATTGCTCGACGGACGATGAATGACCCTCATTATGCAATAAATATTATCGAAGAATTTTGTCGCTACATGGATGCTAAAATTTCTTATTGCAATGTATTCGTAATTGCAATGTATGTGCTATGCCCCTAATGCAATTAGGCGGTCGATTATAATTGAGTAAAATACGCTTAGATATCCATATTCAACATGTATATTTTGAACTGCAATATCTTTCTCAGGTAATCTACTGCAGTAGATTACCTGGGAGTAGATTACCTGTAATGTGTTATAACACACTTTAACGATTGAAACAGTACTATGATTGAAAACTAAGTTCTGACTCACCGAAGCGAAAAGAATTAGCTCTTAAATGCTCCATGAGAGCTAGAAGATGTGCCAGATTCAAAAAATTGAAGACGGAATTGTCTTAGACTTCTAAACCACTAATACACTCTTACAGATAACTAATAAATTATTAATAATTACGAGATGAGTCTGAGCTTAGTTTCCAACCCAATACAAATAATAGAGTAACACATCATAAAGTGCAATTGTTAAAAGTACATCCATAAAAATTGATAGACTTGTTTTCTCGTGTGTTTGTGTTGTTTGTAGATACAACATTGTTTGTTGTAGCTTCATATGATCCATACAGCACTTTCGACATATCTTTCTCGAATACCTCGGCATGAATGTAGGCACTATCTGCTTTTTCATTGATTCGACCTGTTTTGATTGCTGCAACCTCCTTGGATATGCCGCCTTGTACAAGTCGAGTCTTAGCAGTACGTCGTAAAGAGTGTTCGTAAAGAATTCGCCGTCTTTTGCAATATTTTTCATCAACGTTTTAGTGGTATTTTCAATTTTACGAATCCCCATTGGGCAGCGTTTGTACCAAACAGCTCCTTTTATTTGATGTTTCTGTAAGGGCGTCAGATAAAATGCTTTGCACGCACCATCTGGTCTATGTCGAATGTACTCTTTATATAATTTGATCACACATCGATCTGGGTTGTCCGTGTTCTGATAAACTCGAGTCTCTTTGGGGTCCATTCTGGCACATTTTAATCCATAACGCTTGTTTTTTGACATTCTTTCAACGTATTTCAAATATTCTTTATCATCACTGTCTTTACAAAGAATTAATTGAGATTCGTCTCCAAATTCCATATCATGATGTTCTTTAGCCGCTCTAAGGCTCAAATGAACTCCCAAATGATAAATAAGTGTGTGGATTAGCTGATCTGGATTTGAAATTCCAAAACTACCATTTTCCCACAATTCGTTCTCTTGTTCTAGATCAATTGGCAATGCTCTTTTCTTTGGTTTTACGTTACCGCGTTGAGCTGATTTTTTCATCTGAGCATCAAGGGAATCACGAGCACTTTTGAAATCAATGTCCGTAAAAATAGAAATTTTCCATTTCATTTCTGTATTGAAATATAGCTGTAGCATCGCACCAATGCCTTTCAACGATTCTGGAGGAAACATATCTCCATCAACCTTTCTGACCTCAGCGAAGAAGTACTTCAAACAGTGATTGAGATCGTTTGGCGTAAATTCTTTCACATTTTTATATACTTTCAAAACATTATCGTCAATTCTTATTTTCCAGTGGTCATGCCAGGTGACAAATAGCTTGAATGCCTATCTCATCTTATTCCAAGTACTTTTTGGTATTCTATTATCGATATCAGAATTAACTTCTTCCTCTGACATGTTTACAAATCTCGACGTCATTCCTATGTCATTGATTAGTCAAAAGTGAAGAAAGGAATGCTTGCTTAGATAATTAAGCTGTTTCAAAATTCATGAATTCAAATATGAAATATATCCATCGAGTCATGAGATATCATTCAGCGAACACATAGTATTATTACACTGACTTCTATGTATCACACAGCTCAAATCTACTCATATGATGCTATGGTATTCTCCTTGCCTTCGGCTCGGAGAATACCGTAGCATCATATTCGTAGATTCTGACCGTGTAATACATCGAAGTCAGTGTAATAATATTACGTATTCGTTGTATGCAGACGTATATTTCAGGATATAGAAATAGAACAATTGATATTTACTATGGATAGGCATAGACTTATTCTGAAGCACTTGCCAAATATTTTGATAAACAACGCTATGATTCCTCTAACGTATCTTTCGCTTCCAGAACTCTATCATGGAGCAAAAAAATGCTGAATTGCTATTTTAAGTCATAAAAATCGAATATATCAATGGTTTACGCTATGAGGACGCTAACTGAACGTTTTGTCGGCAGCTCTGTTTCATATTGGATGACATTGTTGACAAGATGAATAGATTGAACCATTTTATGTGGTTAATTTTTTAAATGGTTGATGAAAATATCAAAGTATGACAGCGTGCCTAAACTGTGCAATTCGCTTTCGCCGCGCTGTCAAGCAATAGGGTAGTGATCGCACTGTAGTATATCATGTATTCGTTGAATGCAAGCGTTTATTTCAGGACATAGAAACAGAACAAAGACATTTTGATAAACAGCGATTAGATATCACTCCCTTTTGAGATTTCTGTAATCGGCTAGCCAGCACCTTGCTATTTCTAGGCATAGAAATCGAATTATTATCAATGGGATTTATCAGCTGTTATTCTCCAGAAAAATTTTACAGTAGGTCGATCAGTGGTTATCCAAAAGCATATGATTCCATCGCGTATTCAATACCGTGGACAAAAGTACTCATAAATTGCTTCCAATGTCCATCGCTATAATAAATAAATAAATAAATAAATAGCGTTTATTTGATTATGCCTTAAATGGAAATCGAGAGGCTGTACAGAGACAAGCAACAAACATTACATGTGAACAATGTCTTAACAAATGGAAAATAGGAAGTCAACACAAAGTACACGGAAAGCACCAGATCAACGGAAATCACTGAAATTATGTCGAAAAACTACTATTTGATAACTTTGCCATTGTCACGATGAAGCAGTTCTTGCGCAACAGTGTTCTACAGATGGGAATTTCGAACTTTCTTGAAGTTGGCAATAAACGAGGTGCGAGATGGTGTAATGGATGGGACACGTCATTAACAAGGGACTCAAACATCTTGAAACCATGAATTATGCGTCTATACTCTAAGGGCACAAAAGCTGCACACTCACATCCTGAAGTTCGACAAATTACTTTGTGGCATCGAGATTGAATCCGCTCAATTTGATTGGCGTTGTGTCTGGACAAGTTCGTGAAGAGAGGGGAGCAATATTCCAATATAGAACGTATGCAACTGTAGTATATGCGGCACAAATTTTCTTTATTCATATATGACTTCAATTGTCGCAGAACGTGGAGCTTCGACGAGGCTTTTTCGCAGACAGCATTGACATGAATGTTCCAATTCCAACTTTCATCCAAGTAAACACCAAGAAGACGAATATTCGCTTTGCAAGGAACATCATCCAATTGAAGAGCAGTATTGTCAAAATTCCTGTCACTTGAAACGAAAATTTGCTGACATTTCTCCTGCTTTATAGTCATTTTGTTGATCATAGCCCATTGCTTTAACTTATTCATGGCAGTATATATGGGACTGATGTTCTGAGATTTATAAATTGCTCCGCATAAGGTTAAATCATCAGCATAGCTAACAAGCATAAC
The DNA here is from genome assembly GCA_907163375.1 of Prostheceraeus crozeri. Taxonomy (NCBI): domain Eukaryota; kingdom Metazoa; phylum Platyhelminthes; order Polycladida; family Euryleptidae; genus Prostheceraeus; species Prostheceraeus crozeri. Next base: position 157,588 of record CAJQUW010011278.1, on the reverse strand, counting down.
GTCATCATTCAATGCAAGATAAGCTTCGAGATCAGAAATAAAGAAGGCAAATAGCGAAGGACCAAACGAGGAACCTTGGGGAACTCCACTTGTAACCTCACACACAGAACTGACTTTATCTCTCCATTTGATTCTCTGGTGTCTGTTTGATAAGTAGTTGCAAATGAAGACGGTCAAAAAAGGGTTAAGTTTTCTTCCAATCATCTTCCTCAAAAGCAACTTGTGTGAGACTTTATCGAAACCCTTTTCGAAGTCAATAGTCACAATGTGGCAGCTCGAAACATCACGATTCTGTAGAGTTTTTGTTACAAAGTCTTCCAAGTGGAGCAATGCACATGCAGTGGAACTTTTTGGCCGATATCCATATTGATGCTGGTTCTGAAATCTGAGCAACTCATATTTGAAATGCAGGAGAATACGACGCTCAAAAATTCTCTCCGGTATGGGAAGCAGTGAAATAGGTCTCGTATTAGATAAGGTGGGAGGGTTGGACTTGGGTATTGGAATAATGTTTGCCAGCTTCCACATTTGAGGTATGTCTGCAACCCTTAAACAGTGATTAAAAAGAATACATAGCGGTTAGCAAAGAAAATCAGCAAATTTCAGCCATATAATTGAAGGAACATCATCTGACCCAGTTGCCTTTCTTGGATTGATGTTTTGCAGCGATTCGTGTACCCCAGCAACATGAAATTGAAAAGGAGCAGAAAAGTTAGGCAAATTGTCTTTTTCAATAGGATCAACGATGAGTTTATCCGAGTACTGTTGGTTAAGCAACTCAATAATGGCATTCACATTTTTGAAGTGGATCAGCATTCGGAAGCCAATTATTGTTGACGTATTTAGACGTGACCGTCTTGTAAACCTGCCAAATGGATTTCTTCTCTGCCATTCTGGTGCCCCATGAAAACTTGGCCTTGTTGATTTCTTGCTTCACTTTCAATTTGAAATGATTGAATAAAGTCCAGTTTTGGCTTCGATAGGCTTGATATCTTTTGTTTATCAACACCTTGATAGATAGTGTCATCCACGGAGCTTCCTTTCTGCCATGAGTTACAACGTCTGTTGGAATAAAATCAAGGCCACGACGTAAAGTAGAATAGAACTGCTCACAAGCTGCATCAATGCTATCACAGCTTAAAAGTTGACTCCAAGGAATGGTGCGAAGAAAATCTCTGGCCACTTTCAGGTTCGAATCACGGAGGTCCATGACAACAATGTTTGAAGGCGAATTAGTAATGGCATCATGTGAGGGCAGAAGAATTACCATGTGGTCGCCATCACCAAATGGGGGAAACAATCGCGTTTCTTGATAACATGGAGCGACAGATTCAGGAATAAACAATTTATCCAGCCTTGCACTTCCACGAGTAGGTGATAAGACAGTTTCATGCAGATTGAATGCAGATTCGAGAGCATCAGTGCTAATGTGATTAAAGTCACCACAAATTACCACATTGGCTGATGGAAATTTATAAAGATATTCGTCGATCACAGATGAAATGTGTTCACATAACTCGGCTTGTTGCACCATGCTGACGGAAGCACCATGTGGAAAATACAAGGTCACCAAAATACCTTCAAAGTATCTATGATAGACGTGTAAGAAAAGGCATTCAAGGTCAGCAGAAGGTGAGTGATTGTACACGTCATTGACAAGGAACTCTGATCCGATCCAGTTAACAATTCCTCCTCCCTTCCTGCCATCATTGCGATCAGATCTAAAGACATTGAACCCATCAAGATGGAGAAATTCGTTTGGAATAGAACAGTCAAGCCATGATTCAACACATATAATGAAATTTAGAGAATGTTTATTTGAAAAAATAGTTAACTCGTCAATTTTATTCTTGATCGATCTAGCGTTGAAAAAACAAAACGAGGGCATCTTCTGAGAGGCAGTTCGTCATTGAGATATTCTTGGAACAATCTATATAGATTCAACTGAAGTGCGAAGTGTGCAACGTGGCGTCATAATGCACAGTGGATTGTAGCTTCGTGGTCTTGACGCTGTCGTGCATTAACCATTACTTATTATGCGAGTCTGGCATAATTTTTTATACATCAGTCCCTACGTTTCTGAATAATACATGTATTCGATGGGATTTTTGTGTTGTGCTTGCAGTGAATCACCGTCTTCAACTTTTTGAATTTCCCCGGTTGGTCGGTTGACAACGCGTCTGCATTTTATTTGTTGTGCACTGATGCATACAACCACAGTGCGATAAAATATTTCAACAGCCATGTAGCGATAATTCTTCGATAACATTTATTGCACGATGAGGGACATCTATCGTCCGTCGAGCAATAATATCAGCTCTTCTATTTCCATGTCCTAAAACAAACGTTTTAGGAAATACAACGAATACATGGAATGCAGTCATAGTGCGCTGAGAAATTTCAATAGTCATGCAGCGATAAATTCTTTGATAGCATTTATTGCACGATAAGTGTCATTTATCGTCTGTCGAGCAATAATTATGGTTGATTGAACAAGCGATACTATATGAATAAATCGGAAATCTGCATATCCTGAAATAATCGACATCTCATTGAAAACAAAGTAAATCGCAAAAGCCTTCTGTTCGATGTACCTCATTGTTAAACCGATTGCTCAGTAGAGATGTAGAAGGGGTTGGACTGAAGCAGGCATGGTATGTGTTACATTATCATGTTTCAAGTGCAGTGGGGAAAGTCCATTGATGAAAAGGAAAATCAATCAACTAACTGAAAATGGAGACTGACCGATTTGAGAATTTGTGTCTTTGCAGACACATGACCGACTTTGCTTGCTATCTGACTGCTATCATCGCACGCCGCCTGGAAGCGACCATAGGCCTACGCAGAAATTTATCTATCTCACAATCTTTTCCGAGCGCTTTCTTTTCCGGTTTTCTTTTCTGAGCGAGAAAAATTTCATTAGAGCGCTTCGTCATCACCTCCGCAAGATATGTTTTATAATCATTTGAATTGTTTGTATCAAATATTGAATATTACCAATGTCCCACGTCTGATTTTCTTACTTTGATTACACTGGTATGACGGCACTTCAATCCATCGACTTTCTTCGGCACATACTTCGGCATATTATGCTTTCTTCGCGACGTACTTTCATAGAAATCTTTTTAAAAGACATTATAAAACTCAATGAATCCTAACGTCAAGTTTACTACAGAAGCAAATCCTCCCAATTAATTGTTGCCATTTTTAGATGTAAAAATAAAAATTGAGCACGGTAAAGTGACATATTCATCACACCAAAAAGAAATTCATTTCAAAATTACATTAAGAAAGGATTCTTTTGTCCCACGTCATGTGGAGCATGATTTCATCAAGAAAAAGTTTGACGATATAGAGATTCGGGGTAAAGACTCTGAAGAATAAAAAGGAAAATGAAAAAAGGTTTTCAAGCATTCTGTTAACGAACGGACGCAGCAAAAACGAAATTAGAAAGAAAACTAACAACAGCAAAACAAAGTTAAACTATGATATGAGCAACTTGTCGATCTCAAAATTGCCTTTCATTAGCGACAAATGTAACAGGGAAATAGACAGAACAATTAAGAAATACGATCTACCGGAAAACGTATCAATGAGTTCGGCAAACGTACAAGTACCCGTTTCGCAAAAACAGTGGATATACAATTACAAACTGTAAAAACGATGGTTAAGTTTGGAGAAGTAAATTTAACTGTTATAATAAGTACGGAGTATGTAAATACACCTGCCACATTTGTGGTGAATTTTATATTGGTAATTTGGCAATTTTATTTTGTCATTTTTTATTATTTGGCAATTTATGACGAGACAGCTTGAACAGAAGAAAGTCATATTAATAGTTCAACAACCAGCTTTTTAAATGAACATTTGGCACAAAAGCATAATAGTATGGGCGGCATCCGGAATTACCGGATCGAATTCATTGATAAACTCACGAACACTCGAGACACAACATTCACTGAAGCAAAAGCAATCACACAGCTTAAGCCATACAATCAATAGGAAACATGAACTATCTTTCTGCAATCCGACTTCACATTTCGATCACCTCACATTGGACAAGCAACACACTTCTTGATGGCACTCATGTCTCTTCATAAATACCTTCACACAGAGGTTGCTGACGCTAACATCGACTCCAGAAGGCGCAGGACGCCGACAGCCCACCGTGACTTCAACAACAATTTTTGAAGCAAGTCGAGACCGAAAATTTTCTGTTTTCCATGGAGTTTTCAGTCAAAATGACTTTAATTGGAGCTATTCCTGTGTATAAAAAACGACTTGGAGCCTCTATATTAGTAGTGTGAGGCTTATCAGATATCAAAGGAAATGAACGTGAACATGTATCTTAATTAAGCGGAAATTAAGCAAAGATTATCAAGGAAATTTCATGAGCCGCATTATCATGCAAGTCTTCATGGAAAAGTTTAGATCCTATTGCGCTTCTTAACTGAAATTTCAAGCTTTTAATTCAATTTTCATCGGCATGATTTTATTATTCACTAAATTCATGTTTCATTTCTTGAATATGAGTAGCAATGTGGACCCATTTCTTGAATCTGACCAGTAATTTCGGCCATTTACAACTTTTAATAATTATGATCATTGTCTTTGATTATGATGTTTTGCTCTTTCAGTGGCAGGTAGTTTGTGCTATGATCAGGCTTAAGAAATACTCTTATTAATAAGGCTGAGCATTAAAGTAATAGCAGCCCATCGAATTGCTAATTTACAAAACATTGCCTCTCCAAAGTTGTCACGACACGGAGGATTTGTAAAACGCCATTCTTTGATCAGTCAATTCCGTGGTAATTTCTTCAAAACTGCAAACTTTTGCGTATCTCACATTTGGTACTTGGTCTCAACTCGAGTTTATATAATAAAATCGAAACTGCATACTCATTGGGGATTCCATTAATGCTGAGTTGCTACTCTACCTAATATTCTTATACTTTGCTTAATTCCAATTTTTTGTGCTCAGGTTACCTATGATGAATGATGAATTCTCGGGTCTGTATATTACATTTCAGCTTTTAGTCATGCTTTCTTGAAATATTGCACCAGTGCGGGGACTTATTAGACATACTACATTCCATAATGGTCATTTAAAACATAAAAGAAATAAATTAACAGACTTCTCATCCAAAGTTGTGTAAATTGTTTATGTGCTTAAAGTGCCTGAATTGTCGAAAATCGATATTTGACAATTATGCTCATTGCAAGAGCAGCCGCGAAATCATATATTATGGGGACTTTTGCATATGGCAGTTTCTAGACATTGATACTTTGCTAGTACATCACAAAAAACTGGAGAGAAAGCAATCAAAATGGATTATCTTCTGATTTTTGGAGACCACCGAATTTGGTGGGGGAGATCTCTCTACCACAGTCGAAGATTTGAGTATTTCTCGAGACTCCCACACTCTTGCTGTTGTTTTCCACAAGTACTTGATCACTAGGGTGATTCAAAAAAATCGAAATTTTGAAATCTCTATGGGCGAAGGGCTTAAAGTGTTCCTTTATGTCCACAAAAAAAAGTCTTGAAAAGTCTTCCATGAGTTTCACAGAACGCTCTGCAGGATCGTTGACAACCTGCAGCTGTCCCACAAACCTGGCCGTGACTTGAAAATTGCCATCGTTATGCCAATGCGAAGCTGGTCGGGAAAGCCACAGGTGTGCTCCCTTTCCTCCCATTTTCATAAGTTGAAACTACAGCCATGATCGGCCATTGATGAAGTCAGACAATTTATTATCCACTCTAATAACAGGTTCTTGTGGAAACTGTGGCTTTTCCGAAGAAAAGTATTTTGGAAACTGAAGTAGTTTTCCTGCAGTCTCCTCCTTGTCAGTGTCAGATATTTTGTTACAAAATAGTCCGAACACTGACAGTTCCGGTGTAAGGTAGCACCGATGGCGATCCATGACAGTCAGAGCGGTTGTCGAAACTTGTGAATCACTGAAGTGATATCTTTGCATATCCGAGTACAATTGTAGATCACAGAACAATGCTTCAGGAGCTGAATTGGCTCTGAGCCATGGCAGTACGTAAAAAAGACAAATGAATTTCATTGCCCGAGTGAGTTTTTCAATTTTCTCACTATCGTAATTCATTTGACCTGAAAACATCAACATTTTCCCATAATACAAGATGCAAGACATCCAACGGGCATGATGATGCGGCCCAGGCTTCCGCATGGGTGATGTCATTGATCCGCCGAGAAGAACGATTGCCACCTGAAACCGAATCAGTATTTTATTTGACATTTCTTTTTTCGAGCATTACTATATCTACGAATATTTATCTGTCATTCATTTCGATACACAATGCAGCTTCTTTTGTGATTTGATGGCTTCTAATGTAAATGAATGCAAATGTTTATTGTCAGTGGTTAGTGACATAGATTATTACAAAGTACATACCGGTATAGTTGCAATGATTATGTTAATGACAATGATGATGATTATCTATTATAGTGATAATTAATACATCTTTCATGTAGCTAACATTCTGGTATGTTGTTATTTTGCACTTGTGTAAGCTTAGGCCTATTTTGATTCTTCGAGAGAGATAGCACTTACCTGAGCGACTTCACGATAATCATCTCTCAAGAAACTTTCATTGCCATAAACTTCCACCAGTTCCTGAAGACATTTGTCTCGTCTGATTTGCAGCCATCCATCAAGTTCCAATATCTTCCTCCTTCCCTGATCGATGTTCTCCCAAGCCTGCTGGAATGCTCTGAAATCCGAATTTTCAGGTCCCGTTGATGTTCCAAACAGAGACGTGCATATGCTTTTCAAAATAAGTTCCAACACGTGATGCCTACATCGCCTGCCTGTTTTTCAACAACCTTTGCAATATGGTGGCGGCGCCACGGTGCTTTCCAGTATTGCTTGCAGTGGTATCAAAGCATATCCCGACGATGTTGTCCTCAAGCTGCCAATCTGTCAACAATTCATGAACTGCATTTGCTTGTTCGACACCACTGCTATTGCTGACACACGGTATTCCGAGCAGTTTCTCCTTGTTCATTTCAGTGGCGAGTCGATCCGTTATTATGACACCAATTCGCTCTTTGGTGTCATGGCACCACTCTTCAACTAATTTTCCGTCCCAGTGGACCACAAGAGTAGAGGAACAAATTTGAGTGAAATTTTGTTTAATTCTCATGGCTTCGTCTTCTCGGTTATTGATTCGTGCACGTTGGACAGAGCTCGGAGATATTGTAAAGTTTTCTAAACTAGTGCCGGATGATTTTATAACTGATGCGACTGTTGCAAGCACTTGTCTGTCCGATAATCTATGTCTATCGGCAGATTCTGTTATTTCAACGGAATCAAGGAGCTTCCTTTTCAGATTGACGGTAATAGTCTCTATGTTCCTCTGACTTGTATTCATTGAGTCTGACTTACGACCCTGAGGTGTTACGTTCCGTTGAGAATAAAGCATTATGAGGGGCAAATATTCATCGTCATCATTAAAAGCTGGCTGACAAAGTTCGGAAAAGTACATTCGTATAATATACTGATCAGTAATCAGACCAACACTTACCTCATAAAAAACAAGAATGATACCAAGCAATCCGATAATACAAGAAACGGGCACAACACCGGAACTGTCAGTGTTCAGACTCCTCAGTTTCCAAAATTCTTTTCTTCGGAAAAGCTACAGTTTCCACAAGAACCTGTTATTAGAGTGGATAATAAATTGTCTGACTTCATCAATGGCCGATCATGGCTGTAGTTTCAACTTATGAAAATGGGAGGAAAGGGAGCACACCTGTGGCTTTCCCGACCAGCTTCGCATTGGCATAACGATGGCAATTTTCAAGTCACGGCCAAGTTTGTGGGACAGCTGCAGGTTGTCAACGATCCTGCAGAGCGTTCTGTGAAACTCATGGAAGACTTTTCAAAAACCATCACAAAGGATGAAATACAGAGACAGTTCTTGTTGCAAATTGTAGAGAAAAACAGGAAGACAAACCCTGTGATGAAGAAATGCGCTTTTTTGATTGAATCTGTTGATTTGATGTAGATTATTGGTACTTGCATCTCTTCTGTGCATAGAGATCAATTTTTGATTCATTCATGCATACATGTACTTTGATCACCCATTGGAATTGTTTTTTGTGAATATTTTGAACACTACTATTGAGGGCCAAGTAGAATATACGGGTACTTCAATATAAGATAGCTTTAACAGGAATAGCTGCAGACTATCGAAAACAATATCAGAGGAAAATTTGTATTATGTTTTGATGAGAGAAATGGTATACATTGCCAATTCAGTATTTTGACATAGATATCGAATACATGAAAAATTGGAAAAAATGCCAAAAATGACGAAAAAATGAAAACTTTGGCCCTGTTGCGCGACCTCTAAACCTAAATATTTTTCAAAAAAATTTACGTGTCATCATTGTGGACATAAAGGAACACTTTAAGCCCTTCGCCCATAGAGATTTCAAAATTTCGATTTCTTTGAATCACCCTATTGATCAAGTACTTCAGTTCAAAACTCGTCATGGAGGATTCTTGCAGTCGACTGACTTTGATTAGCAATATTTCAAAAGAAACCTCAGTAAGTATACTTAATGGCCTCTTATCTGGCTAATTATCATGCACACGCAACGGTTTTCTTATTTAAAACTACGATTTGCAGATTGAGAACTTCTCATATTTTGACCTGTTCAAGAAACTAGCATACTGCTTACACACTTGCTCACTTGCTTAGTTGTAACAGTTTATTTGAAAGCTGAGAAAGAAAGGTGCGAGAATCGACAAAAATTGTAACATATTAGGTGAAGCAACAACTCTATGTTAATCACATCTGCAGTGTAACCTCAGTTCTGATCTCATTGAATGAACTCTTTTTGTTATCCTAGTACCGCAGGTGAGATGTGCATTTTTACTGTTTTAGAGAAATAGTCAAGCAGTTAACTATTGAAGACAATACAGAAGATAAAATAGTACGTTGCATGACCTACGAGTCACTGATTAGTTTGAAAAAGTTCTTTATTAACTAACTTCGATGGAGTTGATTGTTCTTTAAGACTCAGCCAATTGTCAAAAAAGTGCTTTCTTGCACTTGTCATGTTAAATTAGTCCACCTGATACTGAATGAACGTGTCTTTTTCAATGAAAATGACTACATCTAACTTCAAGACATATGCACGTAAATGGTTGGTGCACAATATTATTCAGATTAATAATATAACTTATTGTATGTCGTATTGATTGAACAATAAAATCAAACCTAAGAAAATTTGATTGATCAGCATGTGTAAATATTTTTGAATTCTATAGCCAAACAGAGTAATGATTCTGGCCATTTATAACTCAATTCTACACAATGGCTATTATTAACCGTAGAATACATTTCGTTAGTTAGCAATTCATAAGCGAGCATGCAGACAGCCTATCGGAAATATAGGCTATAAACTAAATTTCTAAATTTGCTAAGTTGGCGCTCGTAGCAAACTCGGAAGATGAACCAAGAAGTGGAATAATTTATTCATTCTTTTTCAAGTTTGTGAATGAAGAAGGACATGTATCATAATGCTGTTTATGAAATTTACTTGGTAGGCAGCCTAATTTCTATGTTAATTTTTATTTTGAGAAAAACGCTTTAAGATTCCAATCAGAAAAATCTTACTCTATGTGATATCAAATCTGTACGGGAACGCACGTTATTAACCTATAAAATAAAATAATAAACAGAGTTAGATAAAGTTAAAATTTAACTTTTCGTGCCCATGTTCTCCGCAGACATAATCTTTCAACACTGAGCCAGAATTTTACATAAAACAGAAACAGTGAAATCAACGAAATGCTTGCTTACTTACCGAAGGGCAGTTTGTATTTGTCCGGTCGGTTCGGGAAAATGCCTTTTCCCATGACTTCCACAACCGACGATTCCGCATGGCAGCAGCCCAGTTGACACCACCGTAGAAGCTGTCGATGTCCCGCCTCCATCTCCTTTTGGGACATCCAACAGCACGTCCGCGTCCGCGAGGGGTCCATTCGGTCAAACGTTCGGTACAAACGGTCGCCTCCGTAGCGCCTGACATGCCCTGACCAGCTCCACTTAATTTTTTTATTTTCTCGTACACATCTGGCACTTCAGTGATGGATCTGATTTCAATGTTACTTCTTCGTTCGAGGTGGGAAATGCCGAGAATGAGCGTTTCTCTATTTTTCCTTGGGCCACTTGTAGCCTGTCTGTTATCTCATTGTGTAGAGTTTAGGTTTCTGCACACTGATACAGTGATCAGGATACACTGATTGCATACTCTCCCATTTTGAGCAAAAAAGAAATGTCCGTTAAAAATCTTTTTGCATCGCTCGTAAGCCGCCCATCCCGCTCGTGAGCGTCTGTTTATCTCTTTGATTTGCGTTGAATCTTCTGGACGAAAACAGTGGCCGAGGTATTCATCGACTCCTTGCAATATTTGATTTCCTAGGGTGATATTTATTTGGTTCCTTGCTATTACCTTGGTTTTGTTGATGTTAATTCATAGTCCTACTTTACTCTTCCGGTCAGGTCGTTTTACCATACTTTTAGGGATCATTGGATGTTGATAGGATCAACACGACGATATCGTCAGCAAAGCGCAAGTGATTCAGGATTTTACCATCGACATTGACACCTTTTTGAGTCCAATCCAGGGTTTTGAATATTTCTTCTGGACTGCAACGAAATGCAATCGATGTGAAATTATCGACTCATCGGAATATTATTTCGGGGTTGAATGAAAATTGAAAAATTATTTGATGGACCGACTTCAGAAAAATAAGTTATGAGAGTTAATTACTCTTTAAGTTTTTCCCCATTGCACTGTCGCTTGATATGTATGCAAAGCCAACATCCGCCATCGACATCGGCAAGCGTTGAAAGAAGTTTTTCCTTAATGAAAATACTCCTTACAGAAGACATTTCAGCTCTCAATGTCAATAAGTACACCACCTTCCTTACAATGATTCTGTGTCGAAATGCAGACTTCGTAATTTTTTTCAATTTGTTTCATTGGTGAATTTTGATGGAAGCAAGAATGTCTATGGATTGCTTCTATTTTTATTCTTTGTTTCTTTCTTCTAACTACATGTTCGCATTCTGTGTTTAGACAATTAACATCTTTTGCAGCGAGCTTGCTTTAATCATATGCCAGACAGCGTGAATGTGAGAAAAACAGCATGAATTTTCTTGTTGTCGCAACCTGTGTGTGGCCCGAGGGCCAAATGCGGCCGCGAGTCCTTCTGGTGCGGCGCGCGACTACTTTCCATAATGCTGTCATGTGCGACTCGTGAAGTCTACAATAGTTTCTCTTCTAAAATTGATCGTTACAATGATCAGGACTGCACACTCTTAGACGCATTAAGCGCGCTGAAAGCAAAATTTGAGCTGAAATCACAGGCGCTCACCTTCAAGACGTCCTCCTTCAATCAAGCTTGACATCGATGCGCTATCTGACGCAATGAATCCTCAACCTTCACATCATTGAACCAATATGAAGACCAGTGACTCCTTCACATTATATTGTTTCTTTTTTGTCGCATAGTCTGTGCATTTCATACTTTGCCTTTTATAGCGTCTTCTTGATTGTTGTAATTATGCCTTTGATCGTGTTATAACCATGCCTTTTTTGTTTTTCTTATTATTAATTTCAGTTATATCCTGCAAACTTACTTTTCTCTGCATTTTGTGCTGTTTTTTTTGCAGATTACTTCTCTATTAGCACAACACATGTGTAGGCCTATAATATACCACGCTGTTTCTTGTACAAATTATAGTTATGAAGTTTTGAACCATTTCATGACTTCTCCATTAGCAGAATTGCAAAAAGAATTTTTCAATATATTTCTATTGCCATTAAGGTACCTTGCCATGTTCCGCGAATTGAATGAATTAGCGTTAATGGAAATATAACAAAATAATTATGGTAATTATGGAGATTTATTTTGCATTGATTAACTCCCGGTGCGGTTGCAGCCATCGAAGAGATCAAACATGATCCTGTGGCCAGTGGGTTGGTCTAGGTTGGCGACCACTGATTTAGGTTCTATTCATTACATGTGTAGCCTATCCACCCAGAATCCTCCTGATAATCACCGCTAAACTGACCTTAAAATTGTGCATTTGCTTTTTCGTAACGCTAAGTTGAACATCGCGAGAATTTTGAAAATTAAAGTCAAAAGTATTGTATTTTTTGGTTTAAATAGGCTTGGCCTAGTTTCATGCTCCATAGACATCAATTATATCAATTATCGAATGGAAAGCACTGTGTAGACAGCGGAGCAATTTGCAAAAATTTGCCCATTTAAAAACTGGTCAAGTGATCTTTAGACATCAGGGGCGCAATTTCTACAAGAAACTCAACTTTTTTATTCATATTTTGAGATGTCACCTAAATGCAATATAGCCTACTTACTCTATGATTTTTACCTAATTTAAGTTACCAGTTTTTATCATCAGCTCTGTAATTGCATTATCAGTAATGTGACGTCTGTGAAGCCTTCTTTTTCTGTGACACTTATGTTATCATATTAGGCATCTTCTTAAGCAATCATAATCAGATAAACATCTTATTCGACAATGATTTAGGTTATCTGTGACCACAAAATCACTTTCACAGGTCACAGCGATAGATACCGTTCAATGAAGTTTTTTGCATTCTGCGTTTCATGCCTTGCCGTGTCAGGAGTCATCGGAATAGTCGATTCCTTCTCATGGTCCCATGAGAATTTAGAAGATGCATGTACATGCATTCTCTAATTAATGGTTTATATTGTGCTGGGTTTTATAATCGAACATGTGAATGTAAATCACCTTCCAATACCTCAAATAAAGAAGACTGCATCGGGAGCACAACAAAAATAATAGGTAACGATGACAAACACCGTCATCTACAATATTATTCGAAAATTTTAGAATCGGGCCCATGAGGCCTTTGCTGTCCTCCCATTACCCTATGTGGAAATATCGAACAAAAACGTACACGAGAATGTCTACTCTGTCAGCGTAAGACCTTCCTATCAGTCTTAGTATGTCGGCGTAACCAAGACTTTTCAATCACAGAAGGGTATATAAAAGAGAATTTAGGCAGGGCCATAAATCAGCAGCTTTATTATGTGCCAACACTCAAAAGATACTTCCATTTCAATCAAAGCTTTGTTTCTTTGACTTTCACAACTGATTGCGATCCTGGGATTCCGTAGGTATTTGTGAATCTCGAAATCCCGGTATTAATAAAGTGATTTTTAACACTATGTGAGTAGAAGTTGAATTTTCGAATCGTTTTCAATGTTTCTCATTTAATGTAAGTAGTTCCATGCATATTCAATGCTGTACTTGTGTACGGTACATGCCGGCAATTGTATGTTTGCTTGTAGAGTTATACCCTAGCCTACATCACCTCACCTATATGAATGACCGCAGTCGATCATGGGGTCCTCCCTAGTCACTATTGTGGCGATGAAACACTGTTCCTCCATCTGCTCCGACCTCTCGTTGCTAGCACCATTCCATTCTTGCTGCAGACCATCCATTCGCTGATGTCATCAAAGTATTGCCTTCTGTGTCACTTGTCTGAATCGTAGCCCAGAGGAAGAGAGCTTCTTGCCCTTTATGAACTCCAGCAACCCTAGCCTACACGCATTCTAAAAAGATACATTTACCAGTCATTGAATCTAAATGCAAGTGTCTCGAACACTAGCTCAAGGTCGAATGTATCAGTTGCAACTGGCAACCACATTTTTGATAATTAATACTTAGAAAACTTCACTTCCTCTGCAGAAAATAGTAGGCCCTACAGTAATAGCATAGCAGGTGTCCTCTTGTTCTTTGCTAGTCTTTTTAGTCATTTTTGTAACGCATTTTAATTTTGGATGTCGCACATGATTTGCGGAATAAAAATGTATTATCACATGTACATCACACAGTGACACTCAACGTCCAACAAATCACACAATTGAATATTCATTGTTACTTGGTCCTTCTTACTCCACCAAACATCGCATGGATTCTTCAGTTGCTAGTTGCAAGATATTTCTGTCTGTCTTAGATTTTTCAATTTTCATTGTTATCGGAGTGATTGTGGTCGTTGTTAAACGACGAGGATGCCGATGCAGACGCATAATTACCAGAAATAACATAAACGCGCCTCCACCTTACGTTATCTTTTCATTCCTACAATAATATGTTCTCAGCGGGCTCCAAAGCTCTTCATGAAAAATTTGATATTGTGCGATGCTCGAAATTTGCTTTTTTCAGGGCAAAGTACATTAATGAAAGTGAAATTGCTTTTATAATGCAATTATGTTAAATGCTAAAATATGGAAATTTATCATTTTATTAAAATTCTCTAACAATGATGAAAATCACAAATCCCTAAGGCACCCAATAGCACCAAAACGCAAATATGCAATGTTTCATCTTTCAGCTAGATTGTGTGATACCACTCTGTAATGGTGATGTCCGTCGATTTGTGACCAGCTAGCACGACGATGCATCGGTCGCCTCAGATTTGGCAGGCCTATTACATGAATATCCAATATGATCACCAGATTTCATCACTGAAAAGTTTTTTTCTTTTGAGGCAAAATAAAGGAAAGAAAAGGTTTATTGCATCCGCTTAGAAAAAAATTGACTGAATTGCGACATAGCATCTCTGAGGCAGTAGCGACCATGGTTGGAACCGGCCGTGGATAATTACATGATAAGCAAACGGCAAGCGATTAATATTGATTGATGTTGTGCAGGTAGTTACACACCCGCTCGGTCTTGGGACACTCACTGAAATGAAAACTTGACGACATGTTTTGGCGAGCTCATTGTTCCGGACTCTTATACGTCAGCTCGCCGTCATCAGTATAAGTTCAACAGATATGAATTTAAATTTGACGTCGCAAATGACTGGAATTACTTCACAAGTGAAGAAGAGAAGCTCACTTCATTGAATTACTTTAAATCAAGTCTGCACGTCCCAATCAGAACATTTCGCAAGCACAGCACTCAGTCAGGTATCAAATTGTTCATTTCAGAGCTTTCATTGCTAGAAAGACTTTCATTATTTTGGAACTTAGAATTTGTTGACCGTTTAAAGCTCTCTTGTGGAGACGGGATATAATTATACGCATGTAATGCCATTGTCTCAAATATCAATGTTATTATAATGTCAATGCCACGGTGCTCCGAAAATCACTTTAACCTTGAAAATATTGTCCATTGAATCTGAAAATTGCTTCTAAACTAACATTTTTTGCAGAATCCGAATTTCGCATTTTAAAAAAATAATTTATCGAGTTCATAAAAAGATATTTGCAATTTATTGATAGGAATCGATCTGATTGATTAGTAGGGCCTAGTAATTGATTGTTAGGATAGCGTTTAAAATTCATAATGCAAAGTTTTCTAGGTCAAAATCTTTGGCAGAAAGCGATTTTAACACTTAAAGTTCATTCAATACCTTCTTTTGATGCTATAGATGATTTATTGATCAGTATCGATGTGATTGATTGGTAGTGATTGATTTACGCTGGGATGGCAGTTTGTGAAGCAATTTTTTGCGCAGAAAACGAATTTAACTCTTAAAATGTCATGAGATGCATTGTTTGCATCATACAGATGATTTCTACATAATATACTTGTAGTGATGTATTTGCCTCTACATGCATTCCTGATATAGTAATATTTGAATATATCCTAATATAGCCGAATATATACGAAATATCCTAGTGATATTCGAAAGATAATTCCTCTAGAGGTACAATGTATTTCTAAAAATAAAGAAATGAGAAATATGTAATTTGCATCAGATCTGCAAATCTTCATCTATCCATCACCTCCATCGATGTAAACATTGATACTGTAGTCATATGCGCAATGTTTCTTTTCTCAAGAATGAATTCACGAGATTGACGCTAAAATCGATCATTTCCATTTCAAACAAAATCATCAAAAAGATGGTCTGTAGCTCCTAGATGCTCTCGCAGATTAGGTTCAATCAATCTATTTGTTGTTTTCCTCAATTCTTGACATGTTCACTGTTTCACGACTGCTCAAATTCAATTCTGATTGCATCGTAGAAATAGTAGCGCATGAAACTTGAGCTCGACGGTCTTCTGATCTGCGACGAAACAACTTCAGAGATTTACCACCTTTCGGCGACGTCAAGAACACATCGTCTTGAGAGTGAGACTCATCAATATACAAGCATGTGTGCATAATCTGGCCAGGTGATTTCTTGTTTGCATCAGCTGAATTCAATATAGTTGCATAGCATTTGAGAACGTACCGGACCGATTGCAGTTATGAGGCTTTCCTTTTCCTAAAACAGATAAGCACATACTACACACTTTCAAGCTAGAAAGTCTATTGGTAAGTGACTTAGGTACTTGTCCACTGTCGTCGGAGGCCTTCCTGGAGGGGTCTCTTGCTCGATAACTTGGAATTTGTGAATGTATTGGACCGGGCAATATTGCAAACCAGACAATTGCAGACATCTGTTACTGATCCGGTGGTGTATGAATGTCTTCAAATTTCACTGTGATCAAACAGATTCAGCTGGCGGGAAAAGTTTCCTTTCTCACAAGTGCATGACACCAGTCGGTATGTGCCGCACAAAACTTTGGGTATCCTATGATCTTCTGGATCAAATTCGTCAAATGCGCCATGACTTCTATTCATGAATAGAATTAAATGAATGCGAAATAATGCGAAGCAGCGCGATGAATGCTGCTCTTTCGTCTTTTGACCAAGATCAATCTGTAAACAATAACCTGATCGCGAACTTTGCTGTGATCTGCATATTGGACATGATTGCAGTAATCGTTCTGCTATCTGCAGATGTGACGCGATTGATAAGGTCTCAAGATCAAGAAGCACGCAATTAGTCAGATTGTTTCGGTTCATTGATTGCAAGTTTAGAATTTCACAGTCATCATCAATCAATATCAATCAATCAGAAGATGATCCTCAACAAACTGCTTTCAATACTTAATTAAGATGTATGCGAACGCTTTGTGTGCCTACGTAAATATATCCAGAAAATGTGTGAATCTCAAGAGTAGAGTTGTGCTATACATGACAAATCAATCATTACAAATTAATCAGATTGATACTGATCAGTAATCATCTATAAGATGCAATCAATGCATCTCATGACATTTTAAGTGTTAATTCATCTTCCACGCAAAAAATTACCTTGGAAAAATTGTTTCATAGACTTCAACTGCTATCCCAGCGTAAATCAATCACATCGATACTGATGAATAAATCATCTATGACATCAAAAGAAGGTATTGAATGAACTTTTAAGCATCTACGAAAGATTTTGATCTAGAAAACTACTCTCTTTATGAATTTTAAACGTTATCCTAGCAAACAATCACTATTAATCAATCAGATCGATTCCGATGAATAAATTGCAAATATATTTTTATGTACTCGATAAATTATTTTCAAAATGCGAAATTCGGATTCCGCGTAAAATTTTGGTGTAGCAGCAACTTTCAGATTTAATGGACAATATTTTTAAGGATAAAGTAATTTTCGGAACTGTGATGCCTGTTTAAGTCATTATTTTGATCAGTTGTTTTCAATTTGCTGGCTTTTGATTGACTTTGAAAATGTAGTTAGCATTATCATAAATAATAATGTGGGCCTACAGCTCATAAGATTAGCAAATCTGCCATTAGGCGTATTTCTGCTCATCGCAAAAAACATGTTATCAAAGTGCGAAAAATTGCACTTTATGATATTGTACGAGTGTTGTAATGGGTAACTCTCACTTAAACACGGTTCCGGTGGGCAAATATACCATTCATGCATGCAATATGGAAATTGAATAATGTCTAATGGCTGAAGTTGAAAAAGCGGTGTCTGACGATCACCGGCGCCGTGGCCTTGTGGTAGAGTGTTCGCTCTGTGTCCGGGAGACCACGGTTCAAACCTAAGACGTTTAAGATAGGTACATTCTGAATTCTTGCTAAACACTCAGCACAAAAAAGAATGAGAGTAGGATAAGTAACAACTCGGCCACTTGGAAGAAAGGCTACGTGCCTAATGTGCTACCGAGTATAAACAAGGTTCATTTATTTATTTATTTTCTTAACCAATTTTCTTGGCATAGAGACGCCAACCACAGTCTCATTGCCGACCAGCCGGTTTCTAATAAGCCGGCCACAATCCGGCCGATTATCAAGATACCGGTCGCTGGCCGGACGAATTTGATGACGCCGGCCGCGTCCAAGCCGCCAAAAACCCGGCCGGTTCCAACCCTGCTGTCGGAAGTAACAAACAAAATACTAACGCATGGCGCGAACTGAGCTATCCTGTGGATGTTTGCTAGGTAGAATAGGAATTCAAATTTGACAACTGTAAATTTTATTTCGTGAATAAAATTTGCCCAAAAATTGTCATTTTGAAAATTTGTGCCGTGCCAACGAATGAAGTACTTTAAAACCCTTAATAACGTGATTTTCAAAACTCTACAAGTATTTCAAACATATTTCGAGGCTCTATGTTGACACATGTATAATGGAAAGATATTGTCCAACGAAATCGGATGATTCTTTTTGAAACACACTGTATAATACATAATTTGTATCATAGAGTTAGTATATAGTAGGTAGAGTGCCGACCAGAAAAAGTATCTGCATAGAAATAAAATTTTTATATGAAAAGATTTATTTTTTGTTGCGATTGCGTCCCCGCGGTCCAAAAAATTATTTGAAAAGCTTTTCAGGAGCTAAATTTTATCAACAAACCAAATATATAAATAAGTAGTATAAAATATGTTGGATATCAAATGGAATAAATATTTGCTAACAAACATCTTGATTAAGCGGAACTTAAGCTGATTATCAAGGGAATTTCATGAAACACATCTTAATCTAAAAGCTTGATATCTCATTTTCTTAATAGTTATTGGCTGAAATGTCAAGTTTTCAATTCCATTTTCATCGATATGATTTTATGATTCACTAAAGGTATGCTTCATTTCTTGAATCTGAATACTAATACGTGAACGCAATTATTACATCTTTTAAAGTCAATTATGATCACTCTCTTTGATTATGTTATTTTGCTCTACCAGTGGCAGGTTGTTTGTGATATGATCACGCTTAAGAAACCCATTTGACGCCATCGTAGCGTTTTCGTTACAACACTTTTCGGAGTCTGCTGTCTTATCCACCTAGCGACATATGATACATTATTTTGATTGCCATACATGATTTATCATATATTTTCAGGCAAACTATCGCCAATTCAGAAATTAGCACTTTTTGTTGCTTATATTTGATCACGAAATTAGACAAAAACTGGGCATAAAATCTGCTTCTATACTGGTAGACACAGTGGCTGAACGTGCACATGTAATTTATTATCCATGTGATTTGCGTAATCTCATTATTCATATAATACTGAAAATAGCAATCAATACTTCATCAGATATTTATTCATGACATGGCATGTCAATTTTTTGAAACCGCAACGTTTTAGTTACACTGGCGTAATATGATATACAAAATGTCAAAAACAACAACAGTGTAAATGAAGCTAACGGTGGTGAGTACTGTCAATTTTTTTCAAAACTAGTGTTTGTTGAATACTAAAAACGATCGACAATTGCATTGGAATATTGCGCTCTTAGTTTCTTCTAAATGTGTGTAATTCTTGTTGCTATTTTTAGCCTATGGCTTTCCCATCACAAAACCAACCGAAGTCCATTGCCATTACACGTTCCTCAACATTAGACTTGTCGGCTCATGTACGAACGAATGTCAAAGAGAGATCAAATATCAAGCATTTCCACTTATAGCTTAAGCATGAACATTGCAGGGTGCCAGTTCGCCTGAGCATAGAATACACAGATGTCCTCCGACTCGAAAAACTTCAATGCAAAACTTCATTCGCCGTAGACAGTGGGTCTCGCCCTACTAGGGCACGCCAGCGGCTCGAGATGGCGCAAACTGGTTTAAAATATCTATAAAGGCTAACTGGATTGTGCATCAACCTATGCAGCTATCTGAGGACAATACCCAAGCTGTTGCTTACTATCGACTGAAATATGCAATAGGCCTAATGCCGACGATGACGCCACATGACTGTTGCCACAAAACCTCCAGAAGTAAATGCTTCACCAGAGTTCTGAGGATGATGAGTTGAAGATAAGTTTATGTGTCTCTGAGGTCTGTGTCTCAAGCGATGTCTCAGAGGTTAGTGACATCGTAGGGCAGTGTGAGATTGCAACGAAAGATGATTTGAATGATCACTTTTCAATAAAATGGCAAATATCGGTGATTCCCATCTTCACAAATAGGACAAGCATTCTCTGGATGCATTTTAGGGCGAGAATCTTTGTGAGATGCTTGATACCTATACCGATGGTCTTATCGGTCTTAGAGGCTGAAGCCAATGACAACCCAGGACAAAAGAATTGTTAAGGCCTACATAATGCTGAACAATCTCAAATGCGTTCATTTCTTGGTGTTCTTTTTTGATGTGGACATTGCGAATTACCGAGGCTTCTTCAACTTTAACTTGACTTTGGAGTCGACGCAGTAAGATAATCAATTTCTTGACAGGAATTTCAAAATATAATAACTTGTTCTCATTTCAACGGTAACGATTTCACAGCAAACAGCAACGACAAGAATCATAAAGCAGGCCTTTGATTCAATTTGCTAATTCACAATCCGACAAATACCTCTGAAATATGATTGAGAGCTTTTATGATGAAGCTATGACTCATTTCTTCGGCACAGGAATTGCTTGGAGCAATTCATAAGCTACATTTGAAAAAAACATGCCTTTGTATATTTTGACATCATATGACGCCATCGTAACGAAATCGTTACGGCTTCAATTTTTAAGAAAGGGTTATTGTATTGAACTGGTCATCATATATTATTCTTAATTATAACATTCAGAAATACTTACCACCGTTTATACAGAAAATTTGCCGGTATTTATATAGGCGGCCTTAAATGGGTTAAGAAAATTACTCTTGAGGTTGAGTATGAAAGTAATAGCATTTACTATCGAATTGCTAATTCAACAAACATTACCTCTCCAAGGCTGTCATGACATGGAGGATTTTGCAATCATTCCTTCTGCATTACTATCATGATCAGTCAATTCCGTTGTAATTTCTTCAAAACTGTCAAATTTGGATATCTCACATTTGGTATCAATATACCCAGTTGTGTTCAACTCGAGTTCATTTAGTAAAATCGAAACTGTATACACATTGGGTATTTAATTAATACTGAGTTGTTACTTTACCTAATTTACTTACTCAATGTTTTGTGTTTATCGCAAACTACAGAAACATGGTTGCAGTGAATTTGATCAAAAGTTTTTTGATTATTGTTGATTCAAACTCAAGATACTTTTCTAGCAGACAGCGTATGAAAGAATGCACGCATGCAACTACATGCATACTGTATATTGAGTCTTTTTGAAGTTGTCTTATTTCAAATGTAAATAGTAACAAAGTGACAACATGCAATTTTTCTATTTTGAACAAAAATGAGGACGAGAATGGATACATTAAGAAGAGGTTGCATACATGTAATGATAACTGAAATTCTTACCCTTTGTCGCTCTGTGATCAGTGAGTTACCGATTCGAAGTTTTGAGCGAATCACATTGATGATTTTACCGGTTCACGATTTAGATTGCAAAATGATAAGTGCTCATGTCTTTGAGATAGATACAAAATGAAACAATGAGTTATGCTTTGGCACCGCTAATTTTCTATTTAGTTTATCACTTTTATTTATCACTCTTTCATGTTCACTGTGCCTCTTGCGAGCAGTTTTTCCAATATAACATTCGTTCCTAAATTGGCACTTGTGGGCCTACTTATAGACTTCGAATTTATCTTACATATGATAATCACAACTATATCTATATTTCTTCTTATTAAGATACTTAGACAACCGTTTATTATGAGCGTGAGCAATTTTAATGGGCAAATCATATTTTTGCAGTCTTTAATTATTATGACATATTGAATTCAAAAATCTTAACCGATTGATCGAACATTTAAGCCACTCTAATCTCCGCTTGCCAGCCACATAGCTAAGGTAATCTTTTATCTGTATCATGGGTAAATCCATTTTACACAACATTTTGGGCAAATTTTGTCTTTTCAACTTTGCAACTTCGTTTTCTTTGAAAATTTGCATACATGGTCAATTTTTCGCGCTGAATTCGAAAACCATAGTGGCGAACACACCAAATGAGTATTTCTACAAGTTCTGTATTTGCACTATATATTACTGGTGTCTTCTGACCAATAATTTTGTGGTCTCGGTCAGATGGACATTTTGGCCGTTTTACGAGATTTTGAAAATGATAATCATTGTCTTTTCAAAAAAATTTTCCATGCATGATTACATTATGATTCTTGATAATTCTGTGAGCTTTCATGAAATCCGGATAAAAATGTGGTTCCAGCATCAAATTGAAATTTTGAGAAAAATCAAAAAGTCTGGTCGAAAGAAAATAGGTCATTTTTTTAATTAACAATTGCTCAACTGTAATGATCCATAGTTGATTTTTTCCTTTTGATACAGCAACTAGACTCACAAATGATGTATTTCGTCGTACAAAGAAAGTAAAAACATCATTTCTAAGTTGAGAAATGTGCATCGGTCAGAGGACAAAAAAATGGTATCGGTCAGAGGACAATTTTTAGGGGACGAAGGCTAATTGAAGAAAAATCCCAAATATATGTAAATGCAATCTTGAATTCTAGTCTGGTTGAAAGTCCGGTTCACGCCCTTTCACACGATACATAGCTTTATATGTATAATTTAAGTAGATCACAACGAAATTTCTTCCCTAAGTACCTATGCTGGGGACAGACTTTTTGGCACTTTTTCTGCTTTGAGCTAAATTTTTCATAAAGAAAACTTTTTCTGGCATGATTTGAAGTTGTCATGACCGAAAAGAAGAGATCCTAAGGATCAAGATGAAAAAAAAGTCGTGAAAATCAGTTTAGAACGAATGATTTTAGCGACGGAAGACACGCTTTTTGACAAATGTTGCTATATAAAATGGATTTACCCTCATCTAAAGACAGCTGAAAACAATGAGCAGGAGTCAATGACAAGCGCTAACGGTCAATAAACAATTATCAAATTCTTCCATCAGTGCATGATGCCGTTTTCAATGGCCTCTGACCGTACAGCCAGGAGTAGGGAATCGCGCAGTGTCCATTCCAGGTGTTGTTACCTAGAATTCCATGTCTCTGAGAAGATGAACCTCTGGTGGGTACATGATTTTAACGCAAGTGGACACTATTCTCGTTACATTAGGGATCGGTGCAAATATATCATGGCCAGAGGGCGTGCAGTAGCAGGTTCCTCTTTCATGATTTCCCCCTGTCTGTCTGACTGACTCCCGTTGTCGCTTTGATCCCATCTCTGGTGGTTTGCATGTGTATCAACAAGAAATCACAGTGGGACAGACAACTGCGCCTGTCGCTCGCCCCAGGAGATCGCCATCGAGTCGAGAAATCGGAACTAACGTGTGATTCGCGCCTGAGCTGCCTATGGGGAACGTCTAGCCGAGTCCGCACTTGCTCTG
This sequence comes from Prostheceraeus crozeri, assembly GCA_907163375.1. Classification (NCBI taxonomy): domain Eukaryota; kingdom Metazoa; phylum Platyhelminthes; order Polycladida; family Euryleptidae; genus Prostheceraeus; species Prostheceraeus crozeri. The sequence goes on along the minus strand of CAJQUW010011278.1, from coordinate 133,989 downwards.
TCATACCGACATTGCTCAGCGCTTCTTTCGAACTCCTTCACGACGGCTTCTTATGCGCGATCTGAACCAGACCCTCTTTTCCGCGACTACGCCAACAGCGCGAGGACGGAGAGGAGGGGACACAGGCGGCGGGGTGCCATTCCGGTGCCCCTTCCCATCATCTATGCTGTAAGTGAACATACGGAAGGGTAGAGAGAGCTCTGATGATAGTTATTTGCTCACATCAGAGTTTGATACGGACGACCTGGCCCGCAACCCGCAGCCCAGGTTGCGCCGATAGGAGTACTGCTGCTTTGTCTCCTTTGAATACCTAATTTCTTAACAATCGCATGTACATGTAATTCAGTTAATACTCGACATCACAGGGACATTATTCCGCATGTTGTTTGAAGTTGGAAAGATGACTTACAGTTGAGTAAGCACACATGCTCAGACTTTTAGAAAGGGGGCGTATACAAAACACTACAGGGGGCACTAAGAGGGTCAGGACCTTTTCGTTGATTTCCTTGCTGCCTCTGCCAAAATAGTCAGTGTCGAACATGAGCTGCAGTTCTATAGAACCCATTAACTTTACACTGGGCCTAAGACTACATTTTTATTCCAAAAAATGCATTTTTTGATTTTCTATACAATTACTGCACTTAATGCGTAATTGTGTATTAAATTGTTTCTAATTGTAGTTAATGCAAATTGTGTAAGTTCCACAATTTGTTTAAATGCTGAATTGACTTTGTCAAATCAATAACTGGTGATGGAATTAGTTTGCATGATCAAATACGTTTATTGTCATACATGTTTCAATACGTGAAACGTACCATCGTCAGTGAACAGCAACAGTGATACATGTGAAAAGACTTAAATACATCCAAGAGTTCATTCAAAATGAGCGCTAACAGGCATAACAAATAACAAAGAAAAACAACTTCAAAATAATAGCAACTGAAATGACTCGGTTTGGGTATTCATGAGTTTCTATTGTTATTTTTTGTATGATTTAAACAATAAAGCTTCTCCAATACGAGTGCAATTAGTATGTAATAAAATAGAGAACGACTTTTCATTTGGGAAGTGCTCATGAAGAGAAATTTCAGAGGCTGGTCTGCCATTAATGTGTTCCTTGATCCTGGTATAGAGATGGCGACGAGTTTCCCCGATGTAGCACTCTTGACAGTGCTCACAACTGTATCTATAAATTAAGGAGGAATGCTCGTTAAAAGGGATAGGATCATTATAGCGACATAAATGTTGTGATTTGTATGTATTGTAAGCTATCTTTAAACGACTAATTTTTAAAATGGAATCTATTCTATGAATCTTCATCGATATTTCTTATACGGTAGCTTATACGGTATTTATCATACGGTAGCTTCCAATAGATAGAAACTTTAGTATCATCAGGCTTAGGGTTATAAGTATCACACTTATTGAAAACGTATTCGATGAAAGAAAAACGGTATCCAATCTTAAGAAAAAGTTTAGTTTATCATCAATAAGTTTATAGTTTTATAGTTTACAAAATATTAGTTTATCATCAATATGAAAACTACTTCTGGTGACTTTGAGGACTTATTATCGACTTCTGCAGCTGTTAATTGCGGCATGAGGAGCCAATGAAAAGTTTAGAATTGCACAATGTGACGGATTCTAACCAGGGATGCGGAGTCGGAGTCATATCAAATGATAGGACTCCGGACTCCAGCCTATAAGTAGACCTGAAATATAATACAAACAAGTTATTTATCCTCGTGCATGGCTGTCACTGTCTTGATGTCAACTACTTTCTCCGTCAAACAAAAGTACAGAGACAGCAGTGCATGCAAAGTTTGTAATAGTTGAGGGAATGAACCGTGATAGTGAAAAGAGGATTGTATTTTCACCCGGTGATTTAGTAGAGAAGACAAGCCTTCCTAGTCTCGATCACACCTACGCGCCAAAGGTCACATCAGAGACAAAAGTAAAATATTACATGTAGTTTGTTTGAGATCATCACCTCTTGTTAATCGTGTGTGATGGCTCCTCTAAAGCGCATATTAAAATCGAAAGTGTACTCACATTTTTTGGAGAAGGATGGGAGATTTTCCTGTCTGGTAGAGACTGGAGAAAAACCGTGTGAAGCACACATCAACAAAATGGGAGGGGCCGAGTCGCATGAATGCAACTGAAAGCAACATTTGATAAACTTTCATCGAAAATGATTGATAATTGATACAGCAATGATCACTAAAAATAGGTTCAGGTAAGCTAATAATGATCAGTTATAGGTTACCAGTTAATTTTTCAAAAAACTAGGCTTTATATACTTGCCACCCGGAGTCGGAGTCAGAGTCCTATCAAAATGATAGAACTCCGCATTCCTGATTCTAACCCAGTGATGCAGTGTCTAAGTGAAAATGCGTGCGATTCTTGTGCCACTATCGTGTATTGCTGAAGCGTTTCTTCCATTCTAGAGGAATTATTGTTATCAATTTCTATGTTTGCAGGTTTGTGGTGTAAGGCGATGCCTCGTGTGCTATTCTATCAAAGGATTATATATATTTAAAGAGAAGTGATATCATCACTGACTTTTTACTAAGTAGGCTGACAAGATGGTACGACCTAACCACTGGAAGCCATAATCGTTTAGGTAGGGTTTTCATGAAAATGCATGTCCACGGCGCAATGGCGTTTTCAGCGTGCGTGTCCCTTCTTGTCTTTCAATATTATAGTGTCGAATTTCTGTGGGATTCATGAATTGGAAAGCAACCGCATTCTACGCAGTGAATTTGCCAGCTACTGTCAATATTGCTGACACTCATTAAATAGAACTTCAAGAATTAAATGGAACTTGACACATGCATAATGCGCGATACATTGCAGAGATTCACGGCACATTGTCACCGGTATACCGTTTCATGACAGGTGCATGAATGCGGAGCACACGCATCAAAGGTCTCTGATCACGCAAAATGTCTCATAATGCATCAGAATGTCATGGGACACCGTAATGAGTTTATTCCTTTAAATCACATTTCCGTATTCGGACACAAATTATCTGAAATGAAGGTTTACTGTGAATAGATATCTGCAAACCAGAAACAATTTACCGATGTTAATTCCTCAATGATGCTACCGTCTTTCTATTTTCAATCGCATGAAATTATTTTCAAGACAAATTCACATGATCTCGGTGTATGAATTGGAAATGATGAGCATTCCCAACTTAAAGTAAAAACCGTCTATTTAAAGAAAGATCCCGTGATGAAACTGAGTGGCTCCGAAAAGTCGAATATTACAAATAGCTTCAGCTTTTTTCATTAAATAAACGTTTTTCTACTTTTTTGAACTCAGCAATCATTAAGGAGATTTAGCTAAAATTCGATAAACTGTCAGAAATTTCAAAAATATGTTTAAGCTGGTAATATAAGATTTTGATTTGCTATTTACAGAATGATGATGAGTGAGTTAAGCAAATTGTTGTCACCATTAGAAAGTTCACCCATTTTGTACCTTGAAATTCATGACATTCGGAGAAATACTTTTGAAATTGCTGCAAAATTATTGCAGTCACGATTTTTATTATTTGTAACTCTTAGTTTCTATGTATTTGTGATAAGCAATCCAAATTGTATCAAATTTGGCTTATGAAATAACATAAAAAACGTGACATTCAAAATTGTACTCTTAGAAAATATAGAATTCTTGTCAAATTCTTCCGAAATGAGGCATCCTTCTAATCAATTCTAATCACATATATATAATTGTCAAAGTACAAAAGAAGATGCAGATAACATATTCATTCCTACGAGACTGCATTATTTCACGAATAATATCAATATATGCTTCAAACACTGCGCATAATTACTTGACAAGCAATTCTGTTAGCTTTATGCTACAAACAGTGGTTTCCAATATGGACATATTATCATGTCTCACAATATAAGGCTTATGTATATATGTAAAATACCAAATTCCAAAGAAAAAACTCATAAATCTCTTATTCTCTGACCGGTTTCTGCTCTTCGTGTGCTTGTCAAAGGGTTGTCAAAGAGCTTGTCCCTTTGACAAGCTGACGAAGAGCACAAACCAGTCCGGGAATAAGAGATTTCTGAGTTTTCCATTGGACCAATTTTGTGCCTTTATTCGATATATATCAGTCAAACTGGTGACTCATTACGAGCAAGAGTCCGGGTGCATCGGCAACAAATTCGCGACGACAATTACCGATCTCTTTACGTTAGTAATTACATTTTTAATTGCGCTCATGATTCAGAGTTTAAGTTCCGTGTTATGCCAATTCTCAAATTGCCACCTAACTGTGCAAGAACATACCGCGAAGAGAAAGAGAAATTATGTATAAAAATCATAAAACCATCGCTAAATCGAGATATGTGAAATGCCATGTATAGAAATTTATCTCTGCCTACATAGATATTAATTTGAGATTTTGTTGACATCTTATTAGTTTACCTTTTCTTATATATCTAAGTTACATTAGTTGGATGTACAGAGTGTTCAAAAAAAAACTGTGCACCTGATTATCGTAATTTATGACCAAGTTACTCAGTAAACAATGACTACATTCATGTCTAATGCATCGATCAGTTAATATTGTATTGTTTGATGTACGATTATCTGTGAATAGGCAACTGATGGCTTGAACGATGCTCGAGAATACAATGAGTCACTGTTTTCGCTGTTCAATTTCATTCATTCTTGACAAAATGGTCTTGACTGTGCAACAGAGAACATTCCTGGTTGAACACACGTTTCGCTGTAATGGGCAATACACAGATGAGGTTCGAAAACGATTCGAAGAGGCTTTTCCAAATGAAGATCCTCCACACAGAAATTCTGTCAGAAGCCTGATAGCCAAGTTCAGAGAGACAGGATCGGTTCACGACGCAGACCGATCAGGCAGACCATCAGTTTTGAACGCTGAAAAGATGGATGCGATTTCTGAGGCAATGACCAATAGCCCAAGCAAGTCCCTTCGACGCTTGTCCCAAGAAGCGGACATCTCTCTTGGATCGGCTCATAACGCAGTGCGCAAGAACCTGAATCTCTATCCGTACAAGGTTACGTGCTATCATGAACTGAAAGAGACAGATTACGAGAAACGTGTTCATTACTGCAGATGGTTTGGACATGTTCTTGATGACAATGGCGTTTTGAACAGAACATTCTTTTCCGACGAAGCTTGGTTTCACTTGTCAGGTTATGTCAACAGTCAAAATTCACGTCACTGGTCGACTGTCAATCCCCATCAGTTCATTGAAAGCTCTCTCCATTCCGACAAAGTTGGTGTGTGGTGTGCAATGTCCCGTCGGAGAATTATTGGACCAATTTTTTTTCATTACACCACTAATGCAGAAAGGTATTGGGACGAAGTGATACTCTCCTTCATGAACGAACTATCAAGACAAGAGCGACAGCACGGCTATTTTCAGCAAGATGGAGCACCGCCGCACACGGCGAGCGTAAACTTGTCACGCCTGAAAGAAGCCTTTCCTAGTCGACTCATCTCCACTGGAATCTGGCCACCAAGGTCCCCCGATCTGAGCCCCTTGGATTTCTACCTATGGGGAACCGTTAAAGAAATTGTTCAAAAGGAAGCCACGCAACTTAGAAGAACTTCAACAGCACATCAGTGAAATCATTCAGGACATAACTCAGGAAGAATTGGCTTCAGTGTTCAACAACATGAAAAAACGGATTGAATTGTGTATTCGAGAAAACGGAGTTCATTTTCAGCAATTTCTTTGACTGCTCTCACATCTTCTTGTTACTTGGTTATCATTAATGCACAAATTACTTGATTTGGAATCATTTGTTTTGATTTTATATTAAGATTAATAGGTGCACAGTCACTTTTTGAACACTGATATGAAAGATATTTGATTCTGTGAATAAATCATTTATGCCCTTGAGAAGCCTGCAACAGGCAGAAACCGGTCGGGCTGTTTGAGTTATCTGGCTTGTTTTTCTTTTATCTTTTGGGTGTCGTATTACTTTACATTATATATTTATATATATATATATATATATATATATATATCACTGCGATAGTTGCAGACCACACTTCATTTGCATGTAATCTGAGTTGCTTTTTTCCGCTATTAGACTATCCCAATGCAATTAAGCACACAACTAACATTATCTTAAGGCGCATATACACAGCAGGGATGCGGAGTCGGAGTCGAAGTCCCGAAGTTCTATCATTTTTGCTGGAGTCGGACTCCGGACTCCGGTCTATAACTAGACCCGAAATATAATACAAACAAGTTATTTGTCCACGTGCATGGCTGTCACTGTCTTGATGTCAACATTCTCCGTCAAACAAAAGTACAGAGACACTGTTGCATGCAAAGCTTGTAATAGTTGAGGGAATGAACCGTGATAGTGAAAAAATGATTGCCTTTTCACTCGGTAATTTAGTAGAGAAGACAAGCCTTCCTAGCCTCGATCACACCTGCGCGCCAAAGGTCACATCAGAGACAAAAGTGAAATACTAGTTTGTTTGAGAACATCACTTCTTACCCTCTAGTTAATCGTGCGTAATGGCTGGATCCTCTAAAGTGTATATTAAACTCGAAAGTGAACTTATATTTTTTGGAGAAGGATGGGGGATTTTCTTGCCTGGTAGAGAGTGAAGAAAAACCGTGCGAAGCACACATCAACAAGATGGGAGGAGCCCAGTCGTATGCATCCAACTGAAGGCGACATTTAATAAACTTTCATCGAAAATGATTGATAATTGATGCAACAATGATTACTAAAAATAAGCTCAGGCAAGCCTATAGTGATTTATGATGTAGGTTCCAGTTTATTTAAAAAATAGGCTTTATATACTTGTCACCAGGAGTCGGAGTCCTATCAAAAGCCGGAGTCCTATCAACCCTCGGAGTCGGAGTCGGAGTCCTATCAAAATGATTGGACTCCGCATCCCTGATACACAGGTCCACTTAGTGAACTTCCACTAAACCTCACGTGTCTCGTTACAACGCACACACCCTCTGCTTCGAAGTGTGAGTTGGTCAAGTCGTTTACACGTCAGGTTAACTGTGACGGTTCACTAGCAGACTATAGCAGCACAACTCATTCATTTTGATTCTCTCACGACATGTCTAGCACATGCTCTTGATAGCAAAATTTCTAAATCCAGACCTATGCCTCAAGTATTGCAGTCTTATGCGACAAGGGTGCTCTCATTTCAGATCACTATGGTTTTCAAGACTAGTTGCAGTGCTAGCAGTGTCATGTTAGCAGAAATTACTAGATTATCCAAGAAAAATAAGACTCGTTTAAACGGGTTCATTCCGTGACCGGACGCTAGCTAGACACACAGTGCTGCAGACACAGACACATGCTTCCAATTACACGTGCACCATCGTCATGGTTCGCTGGATTCCATATCAGTCAACAAAATTACTTCACCCTGTTGGTGAAGTAGGTGGTCCACTAAACCATAGATATCTGAAAATGCACCTTCGTTACACGAGGCTGGAATGTTGAGATGCAGTCAAAAAGTAGGTATCTCGTAGGCAGACTATCAACTAAAAAATGTTGGCTTTCAATGAAACTTGTTATAACAATAGATTCAATTTTCTGCGTAGATTACGGTCCTGCGGTCTAAATAAACATCTGATCACTTTTTAAAATGTCAAATTTTTGCAAATTTTCCCTCTGCTTATTAACTAGCGTCATGAAGCCACTATATATGTAGTATGAAACTTTTTAGACATCAAAAGAAATAAACATTTACTAAAAGGAATCTTAATTAAGCGGAAATTGAGCTGATTATCAGGAAATTTCATGAGTCACTTTATAATGTAAGTCTTCAAGGAAAAGTGAGTTTTATTGTGCTTCTTGGCTGAAATTCCAAGTTATTAATTAGTTCAATTTTCATCGACATGATTTTATGATTCACAAATTTTATGTTTCATTTCTTGAATCTGAATAGTAATTTGGACACATTTAGATCTCTCAAAGTAAATTGCAATCATTGCCTTTGTTAATGAGATCTTACTCTTTCAGTGGCAGGTAGTTTGTGATGTGGTCACGCTTAAGAAAATACTCTTATTAAAAAGGCTGAGCATTAAAAAAGTAGTGACCCATCGAATTGCTTATTTAACAAATACTACTTCTCCAAGGTTGAAATGACAGGGAGGATTTGTAAAATAATACTCTTCCTTGCCATCATGATCAGTCAAGTCTGTGCAAATTTCTCCAAAAGTGTAAACATTTTCATATCTCACATGTGGTACTGGGTACTCGAGTTCATTTGATAAAATAGAAACTGCACATTAATTAATGCTTACCTGCTACTCTACCTAATATACCTACTCTATGGGAACCGGTTTTCTCAAGCTAATTCAATTCTAATAATGTATGCAAGTTCAAGATTCATCATGCAATTTCAAGGACGTTTTGAGCTCAAGAAAAGACAAACAATTTCAATAACATTTCATTCGAAAGAATGAATGATAATTTAACTTGCTTTCCTAATTATTAATTTTCATGTATTATCACGGAAGTACGTGAAATATCATGAACATGTGAGCTCTAACATTGAAATCCATGACGTCTCTTTGAAGCAGTCATTGATCTGACCATAGAAATCCGACACTCTGTAATAATTAAGGAGTAGAACATGCATAGGCATTGAGAACAACAGTGCGTCGTGGACATGCGTTGTCATGAAAAAGGTACCCAATCATGGCGGTTACAGAGGTTACCAATGGATATTACAATATCATACAACGAAGTGTGAACTGTTTACTTAACCAACAGGGTAAAGTATTTAATTGACCGAATTCATTGAGTCCACTAAATCGAGACGATAGAGCACAAGCAATTAGACGCGTGTGTCTGTGTGTGCAGCAGTGTGTGTCTAGTGACCGGTCACTGTGTACACCCGTGTATATGCGCCCTTAAGTCGCTTTCATGCGATAAGTAATCAAAACGTGTCTTTTTTCAAAGTCATTTATCATCAATGTCCAACTGATACTTAAACATTTTTTTTAAAAGAGATGAAATTCAAATTATGAAAGCCATGGTCTTCTACATCCTCTTCTTCAAAGTATCAGCAGGGCAGTTCAAGTCGGAAATGCAAATTGCATTTTAAATTTCATCCCGATCAGTCCCGTTTTCTTAACATGTCGTGAATCAATTGGTGAATCTTTCTCTGCTGCATTATTGTTCTAAATTCTATAAGAGTGAGTCGAAATAGTAGAACAGCAGTTGCATTTTTACCTTACATCGTGTAGAATATAAAAGTCTGTAGAAAAGAAATGATGAAGCAAACATGCATTGACTTTGACACCAAGAGAAAGAAAATGGCATTCATGTTTGTTTCTATTTCTTGTTATTCGTGCTTATTCTCAGAGATCGGATCAGTGCATGTGTACTTTTGTCGTTGAGACATAAATATTGTTCAGTTTATCAAAATTCACCCTAGCATGATCGCTATCCATTCATTTTTCGGCAATCTTGATGAAAATAATTTTACCAAGCACCAATAACATCATACAAAGTGACATAATACATTAATAAGAAAAGTCGATTTTTAGCAGATAATGATTCCGGTATTAGTGAACTGAAGGTGTTACTTATTGCAAAATGAAATTTATTGACTTATGATGGAAAGTTTCAATCGAAGCCGGGAATCTGCACGATGAAAAAGATATCGAAGAATGTGGATGGCACCTTTGAGATGACGTGAAGAAAGAAAAAGGAAATATCGAAGATGGGAATATTTTACTAGAGAGAACTGTTGTTCAAAGAACTTCTGGCTTGGGGTCATCGAAATAGCTATCCATAAAGAAAGGGTTGAGGAATCCCGAGGGATCTTCTTTTGTTTTCCTCGAGGTTAGAAGAATATGTGGCAACACAAGAGAGGACATGGCGAACTGTAAATTACAGAACTCAACAGAAAATGAAAAATATGATTAATAAAACACAAAATAATCATGCATAGTTTGATGAAAAGAAGCATTTCATGATTAATATTAACATTGCATCAAAGGGTCAATTTGAGGGAATTGAATCTTTCATTTGAATATGAAGTGGTTAAATAACAGGTTGCGAATGTGTTGTTATTAGATATTCTTTACTACTCCCATAACTGCATCTGCACCAGAGCAAATCAAATTTGCAGTGAATATATACAGTAAGTAGAATAGAATCTGCACATCATATACTGATGCATTTACACTGGTTGAGGATGAGTCACAGCTGTCACTTCTCAGCCTAGAAAATTGTACAGGGTCCTCTAATCCCTAAAAGATGTCGATTCAAGAATAGAAGTGGAGGAGAGAATTCCAAGCGTCGACGACACGTTGAGAAAACAAATGTTCCCTTGCTTAAATCCTTAATAAAGGATTTTTAAAGACCCTCAGGTTATGTCCACGAGTCCTTGTAGTGGTAGGATTGATAAACGTTCATGGAGTAAGGGAATGACAAATTTTACATACGGCTATCAGGTCGAAAGCACGGTGACGAAATTGCAGGGTTGGTATCTCTAGGATTCGAAGGCGGTCTTCGCAGGAATGCTCCGATAGATTAATCACACAACTAGTAAACCGCCGTCGAAACTTTCGATCAAAGCAACGTCTTGTACAGAAAGGGGATTCCATACACACGCAGTGAACTCCAAGTGGGGGCGAACATAGGTTTTGTACAGTTTGAGAAGAACATCAGACTCGTGGGATACACAGTTCGCAGAATAGCTGTAAGTATGATATGCGCTTTCTGGGTACATAAAAGAGCGTGTTGGTGGGGCTTTAGGTCGTTCATAACTACACCATGATCCTTCGAAGGTTGAAAAAGCGAAAAAGCATGTTTTTCGAATTCCATGCTTTTTTGCTTTGAAAGAAAAGTATGCAAACCGGAAGTATGCCAGGTATTATGAAGAGTTTGAAAAGTATCCCCAGAGTACTACAAAAGCGCTGCAGCAAGTTCTGCCTCTGACAACTAGATGCACACGCTCGATAAAAGCAGTGGTAGAACCTATACCACGTCATTAGGTAACCGCAAAAAAATGACTGACGAGTGACGACTAAAATAATGTCTCGTGCTTCCACGCCAGTTTTCAAGATTTTCATTCTAGAAATTTCCAAAACGTTTTGAAAAATTTTTAAATGAAAGTTGTTCCTTACACACTCATATCACAGGTCAGTGTTGGGTAGCGCGTGGCTGTTTCTCAAATTTTAAATGTCCCGCGTACATTATTTGAATCGGTGATGTGAATATGGCGCGCTATGACTTTCACCTGTAAAACCTGCTTCTAAGGTTGAGGTCATAGAGTAAGGTAGAGTAGCAACTCTGCATTAATTAAACCCCAATGTGCATGCAGTTTCGATTTTATCAAATGAACTCGAGTTGAGACCCAAAATCACATGTGAGATATGCAAATTTTTACACTTTTGGAGAAATTTACACGGATTTGGCTGATCATGATAGCAGTACAGAAGGAGTATTAGTATTTTAGAAATCCTCCCTGTCATGTTAACCTTGGAGAGGCAATAGTTTGTTAAATTAGCAATTTAATGGAGCTATTACTTTAATGCTCAGCCTTATTATTGATAGCATTTAATTCTTAAGCGTGATCACATCACAAACATATACCTGCCAGTGAAAGAACAGAATGTCATAATCAAAGACAATGATCACAACGAACTTCAAAAGATGTAAATGGGTCCACATAACCATTCAGATTCAATCAAAAAATGAAACATACTTTTAGGGAATCATAAAATCATGTCGATGAAAAATGAATGAAAGCTTGAAATATCAGCCAAGAAGCAAGATGAGATCTCAACTTATCCATGAGGACTTGCATTCTAATGCGGCTCATGAAATTTCCTTCAAAATCATTTTAATTTCCGCTTAATTAAGATACCTGTTAACAATTGTTCATTTCTCTTTATATCTAATGAGTTTCATACTCCTTATTTAGAGGCTCCAAATCGTAGTATATAAACACAGGAATAATTTGCAAAAATTCAGTTTCTCAAAAAGTGATCAAATATTTTTTAGACTACAGGAACGCAATCTCCGCGAAAAACTAAATGTTTTAATATAGAAAGTTCATTGTATGCTGACATTTTTTTTGCGTCGACACTCCACCTCCTGTATGCTTACTGAGGACGCGTAGGTTAGCGTGTTTGTATTTGCCGACTGTTTTGACAGATATCACGAGGACATAGCAATGGTTCTCTTTTTAGACATCTGATATTCTGGTATCAAGTGTTATGGTGATATTTCATGATGTGCTCATTACATGAGATGAGTCCACGCGTGAGTTATACAGGCTCCATTGTGCAATTTGTTAAAAAATGTGCGTCTGCAAAATTCATGTCTTTGCTTTTTGCCATCGCGAGAGTTTATACAAAGCGTGAAGAGGGCATTGGTTGCTTTACAGTTCAAATCGAGAAATTCATGATGATTCGTGAAAGAATTCAAGGGTATGCGTCAGAAAATATTGATGAACCTAGACAGATATTTACGAGAATCACTGGTTTTTTGGAGGATGATGAGGATGCTAGAGGCTGAATGATTGATGCAAATGGCCCATGGGCTTGGATTATAGGATTAAGGGTCAACTGGAGCCAATGCCGATGATTTAAAGTAAACATGACTTTCTTTCTTTGAAGAGCAAGGAAAGAGAGTTACAAGAAGAGATGCCTAAAAGCTGCCTAAAACTCACGTTGACACTGCGTGGATGCGCGAAACCAGAAACAGCCAATGAAGACCCATGTTGTGGTTTGTTGAATGTTATAAATGGAAAAGGAGCCCTGTAGGGAGCTGTGAGGCCAGCTGTTGTAGCTTTATGTAAGGGAGATGTAAAGGGCCAAGTTGTATATCCAAAGACAATCAGATGTTAAGCTCAAGGCGGCATTGTTACGGCGACTCGAGATTTTTTACCCCTCCAGATCACGGAACCACCGCGTCCACGTGCGACCGCAAGTCCGCAAAAACAGCCAATGCTTCCCACCCAAGGTCTACCACCACTCATCAAAGGCTCGAACCAGCTATTCGATTTGTTTTCTTTTGTTTAAGAAAAGGGGCATATTCAGCGATTAATGACAGTCGGTCATGTCCTACATTTGAGCACACACGTTTTGGTAAGGAAGCTGCCGGTGACGCTCATACGACGGAAACTCCGGTGCCAATGGGTGTGATCCAATGAATGATATGAGCTGGGGGTATGACTAATTGGATCGACAACTGGTGTCATTGGGAATGAGAGTCGGTCTAGGTCCTACATTAGTGATCAATCTTTTGGTTGCATAATGTATGTGCGTATACGTATGTTGTTTTGAGTAGTGCGTATAGTATTAAGTTTGAAGAGCTGGGACCCAAAATAATAATGAAGTAGTAGTAACCCATTTATGCATATGTAATTATTCAAAATTTGGAATTACCTACTGGTATTGATTTTTGTTTATGTTATTGCGTATTCGTTTAGGGTAGGTTGGGAGACAAATTTAGAAGTAGATCCTATAGTAAGGCTAACCGTATAATTTTATTGATAGTATAGTATTGCGTGTTGAAGGATTGGCATAGGGATGATTAATGCTACTTTTAGAGTAAAAAGATGGTAAGTGTAAGGTGGAATTGGTAACAAAATTTAGAACCAGGAACCGATTGTATGTGATTCATATTATTAGTTAATGAGCAGGTGAATCAACCGTGTGATGGTTGAATAAAGTGATTAAAATTAAAAAGGCAGATTAATTAGGGAGCTACTGTAAGGCAAAAGGAATATACTGACAAAGGTAAATAAAATAAGTACAAGTGCGTTATAAGATTGCGATTAGCCATAAAGATGGCGCCTTACAAAAAGAATCCATGTCGAGTCAACGATAAGATTTAACTCTTACTTATGAGCTGTCGTAATGCTGAACTTTGTTGACGAGGTGCTGACACGTTGCGATCATTGGCGGCAACTGATTATCATACAATCTAATATGGTACACGGTATTTGCCTATCTACAGGTAAATATCAAGGAACCGGTTATTTCTGAAGGAAGCTGTTAGATGTGATATAAGTGACTCTCTGTTGACGCCTCGAACCAAAAAAAAGTCAGGTCCCCGGTGAACTAATTGGGAGGGTATACACAAAAGTAATGAAGTTAGGACCTAGTTACAAAGGAAGGTACATCTAGCTACAATGTGTGATATCAGGGTTGAGATGGCAGGTTGTATACGGCGAATTGGGCCCTTAATATAACTATAATTCAAAATTGTGGTGAAAAAGAGTCACAATAAATGGAATGTGAGAGGACGAGATTACATTGGCTGATGGAATCTTCGAGTGTCTTCTGCGGCGTAATGGCCATATCTGTTAAGAAGATCACATAGGTAGGATGACCGTGATGGCGTTTGTAAAAAAAAGAAATGAGTTTCGATTCTGCGTGTGTTCGATTGACTGAGTCGCATGACCGCACTTACAAATGATGGAATTGATCCAGTAAAGCTCTGAAAATGACCTGACTTCGGAAAAAGGAATGTGTTTGATTCGAGAAATTTTTAGAGGTTTAGGAGGTGTCTCACGGTCGGGAGGTTGGCTGGAGGGTTGATCCTAAAGGCTCCACATGCGGTCTGGTTGATGCCACGGGATTAGGCTAGAAAAGGTTTATTGGTTGGTTGAGATGCGGTGGGAATGGATGTAGCGATCAAACGCCGAATGGATGATTAATATTGGTTAAAACATAGATTATTAGAAGACAGAAAAACTAAGACTAATCTTGCCTTAAGAAGGGGATTTTCTGACATTAAGAAGAAAACATATCTTTTAAGACATAGGATGGTTTTTGAGATTTTTTGTACAGACAAGATTTCAGTTATTGTCAAGCAAGGCCAGAGAGAGCATATTGACGTATTATTGATTCATACAGTTGCATCATCGGTAAAACTCAGGAGCGTGATTAGGTCGTCATGAATTGAGTTCATTGAAAACAAACATGAAATACATGATCTTGCATAATTATATATAAAATAGAGGGTAGAAAATTTTGATTACGCTAAATCATATATAAATAAGATAAATCAAACCATTGGCATTGAAATCCGTCATTGACATAAATAAATTCTTTTTCAAAAAATTAGGTTCCGCTTGTACCGCTGATATTATCGCGAATGTTTGTACCCGGAAAGCATATGATGGTATTAGCCATCGAACGTAGACCTTTGGACAAAGGATTATGTATCCGCGAATAATGTTTTGTCCGTTTTATTAACTGATGTACTTATAAGAGACGGTTCCTCTTATTTTATCAATTATCCGATAAACAAGCTAGATTTACAATAAGATCTAGTCAGCCAAATACAATCACAGCTGAGAGAGCCCCCCCCCATGCATATTGAGTGATAACGGGACGGTTTTTTTTGTCATAATGAGTATGTGGATGACGTTTTCCGTAGACGCTTGTTGTTTGAGTGTTACTTAAGGGGGGTCTCAAACAGGCACTGACTTCCGCGAGCGGGCCAGGGAAAATCTTAAGAGAGAGGTGGTCGTACGTAGTTATATATCGCAGAGTAAAAAATATGGTTTAACAATACATAAGGTAAAAACGATTAAAACACAATACTAAAGTTTTAAAACGATTAGTCTAGAAAGCCGGAGTGTTTTCTGTCTGCATTGAGAAAGAACGACCTAAATTTTGATAGACGAGGTAGAACGATTAAATTAAATTAAGATAAAGTAATTATTAAAAAAGTTCTTGTTGGCCTCCTTCTTGCGAGCGCGAAATTTTTTTTTAAAAGCCTTTTTTTCTCCGTTGGTTAGTGATTTTTGGAAAAATCAGGTCGAGTGATGAGTGTTTCGAGTGAGTCTGTCATGTTAAATGTCTAAGAATTCGTTCTCATGTTGCTTATGGTACCTTACTGGTACCTTATTGTCGGGGAATGCTTCGAGTCGATTAGAATGAAATCTTATCTTTGAAATGATGTCGAATTGATTCGAAGATTCGAGACCCCGACCGAGAAGGAGAGAGAGCGCAACTAGAAGATTTTTTTTTCAGGTGACAATGTTATTGAATATAGATAGCAGATATTATATATGATACTTATATATAATTTACTTTTTGTATATTAGTTTCTTAAGAAACTAGGTAGAGTAGTGCGTGTTGTGTATTCTCTATTCTCTATTGTTCACTTATTAGGACATAGCAAGCGATCTCGACATCCATCGCATGCTCTAATTATCAGTAGTTGGTGTGGTGTCATGACAATTGATAACATTCATGTCATGTGTGCGTGTCGTTGTTTGTTTTATGTGTTATACAACAGTATAATAATATCAACGTCTGCAAATAAAAAGTCGTCTTTTGCTATTGGAATTCGCGTTTTTACTTACACTTACTCTATGGTTAAGGGATATTCAATAGAATTTGCAAGATTATTAACTATCAACTATGTGCTTGAATGTACTTGTAAATTGTGACCCCCTCTATTCCATATTCAATTACATTATTCACGTTGTGCTTGCACTTCATAATTATTGCTGGCGCACTAACTTAGACGACATGTCAATCGTGCGGTAAAAGTAGTATTTAATGAATAGCCGCCGAAATTAGCTCAATATGCTAATTGCCTCTCTGAAGCAGCAGATGCGGGCGTCCATGAGTGCCATCCTCACTAGTGCAATGCTTCGAGCAACTTGTGAGACATTCCGCGTTCGATTTCAATATTGCATCTAAAAGCAAGACAACACATTAACCCAAGGTAGATGTAGCTTATTTGAATATTATGAAACTTCTTCAATATTATTATCATCTTTAGTTCACACTGAAATCTTTATCATTATATCCATCATCTTTATTAAACAGCAATTCCGATAATCTTAGGATGCATTCATAGCATATTATCCAACAATTTCACATTCATATGAAAATTTCGGTCCTTTTAAAATGACCCAGCAATGATGTAAACGTGTGTTGTACATACTTGTATTTTGTCTTATACAAAGAAAACATTTGTATCCGTTTGCACAGAATTTTTTTGTCTCTTTAGTAAATATGATATTATCTCAATATATCTATCTTGCACATATTGTGATAATATTGTCTCTTGAAATATTTACCTCACTTGTAGCGCGTGAGCATGCAGCACTGCATAGTTCAATGCAGAAAAGTGCAGAAAATATTAAGAAGGCATAGAACACCGCATGAGATCTGCATAAAAGGACAAACGATTGACAGAAAAATAAATGCGAATAATGCAACAGAAATTTACACTGAAAACCTCAACCTGCTTTCCATTGGATCAGCAAGTGCATTCTTTGATCCTGTCTGACATGAAGAGGAACCAGATAGAACTCGGCAGACGCGCAGATTCGTAGTAAGCATAGGGCGTACATCATTTTTGTGTAAGTCTTATATTCGGCCTCGTTCCCTGCACAAACTCGCTGTGGCTGTCGGATTATTAAGGGATCAGTAGAGCAATACTGATTTCGATAAACTTTACATAAACTGCCTAAATCGCTCGAACTGGATCATCTTACTTCTTTTAATCAAAAGTACTCTTTCGATTCTGAGTATAAAATTGTAAGCTTATATTAGAAATTTGCAATTTGTTTATAGATCCTGAGTGTCTAAATGATGTGTAAAGTCATGAAGTGACAGTCCTATTTATATGCTGTTTAATACTTGCATATTAATTAAAAGTCCTTGTGTTAATGATTCACCCCTCTTCCTCTGAAAGAGATAAAAAGCGAAATAAATAACATCAAAAATGCTTGATATGAAAAGCGCATTGGGATTTTGATTCCACTGAAAAATCAAAATACCGACATTAAAAATCTTTTCAAAAAAATATGCGACTCTGAACAAAAATACTGTAAGCGAAACTTCAGCTCGCTGTAGTTGTACAAAGAGCTGCGACACTTATTTTTTCGCACTTAAACAGCTGCTGCGTATATTATGGAAAACATGGTATTCAGAGAAGCCCACACTGGTTAGTATTGTCCAAATATAGATTCATATAATAGCAATCACCGTGGACACTACTACGACTGTATTATTAATGATAAAAGAACGGAGAATGCGAGTGAAGTGTTAAGTGGAAGACTCAACAAATGAAGGCAAATCGCGTCGATACTTTATGCGCACTCACACACTCTTTTTGAGCTGCTTGTTATCTTTGTCTTCTCCCCTGAGGCCTAGCCTCTTGAGTTTGTCTCCATGATGACATAAATCCGAACTGGGCGACAGATTCTCGCAATTCAGCGAAGTCACAGCAGATTAGGAACTCTGCTGAGTTTTGTTGTATTTCTAAATGTTGACTCCACTTCTCATGTTCCGTTTCTGCTGAATTTCATTTGCTTCTCTCGCATTGGAGTAACTGGAAATTGAACACACATCAGCTTCATCAATTCATAAATGCTAGTCTATAGGGTAGCATTCAAACTGATATTCTTACTCATGTGTTTAAATTCGTTTTGAATACTTTATATCTTATACTCTGTATCTTATATAATATTTTTATACTTCCGCGAAATAAGTTTATATCAAACCTCTTGTATTTGTCAGCATCGAATATATTATTGATAGAGTTCTAAGTGTTCTCGTCTGCCTCTCTAGCAGATCATAGGTAGTCAGTACAGTTCTAGCGGCAGAAGGTGGACTCACTAATGGCAAATGTCGGCAATATGATGCCATGAACGAATCGGTGCTTTGTAAATTATACTTTGTATCTGTGATGCTCATATTACAGCGGTTACAAATGTAATAATACAGGAGTTTTTGATTACCGGTATCCGTCTTCTTCATAGCAGCGTTTTCCGTTTACTTCCATTAATAATTCTACTGCCCGGATACTTTTGGCCAAAACTGTATTCAGAAAGGGAAAGATTGACAAGCATCAATGAAATTTTTGGTTAAGAGTTTTGTACTCTTAAAATAAAATTTGTCTAGTGCTCTTCAAGTCTTCATTGTTTTTGCTTTTTGTTATAGCTGTTTCAGAATAATGTTTCATCAATTGTTTAATTAATATCAAGAAGAAACACTTTCGTCTATAAGTCTTAGACAAAAGTGTCTAATCGATATATTTGCATACTTACAGGCCGATAATGTCAATACACAGTGACTATTTTCTTGGGAGTGGGTGTTCTTGGTTGGATTCTTTGTCATTTTTAAATTACAAGGAAAATTGTTTGACAGCTTCTTTGATTTCATGTCTTCTTTTTGACCTCTCAGGATGAACCCTTTTCATCATAACCTTGCTGGCCATGGTGATGGGCCGAACATGGCAACCCACTTGTCCTTATTATTGAACGTATTCTTGTTCTCACAAGATCTAGTCTTGATTCATTATCCAACGTTTGAGGATGATAAATGTCCATATGACTTTCAATAAAATTTGAACAAAATATTGCTTCTCTCACACTGTTGCCCATGCCAAAATGTCAAAAAGATGCTGCATGTGCTCCTCAAGTGAAGATTCTCATTCAATCACGTGGCCACGTGTTTTGATGCAGCAGAAACTGTTGTCACTTCAGTTCCACCCTACATGTATAGATTTTCAGCATATCAGATGTGAGGCAGCGAACTGTGATACTGTGAGGCATAGAATGAATCAAGGATTACTGATTATCAAGCCAATCAATGTAAACATCTTTGAAATATACTTAAAAAACAAAGGCTACTACTCGCACATTGTCAAAGCCAATATTGATCAGTTTTCACTAGCAAATTATGTATTGCATGACACTTTTAGATCAATTGAAAGTAAATCAATAAAAAAATAAGATAAAATAAGAAACAGTAGGATTGGTATACCGCTTGCTTTTGCAAATCAGTTGAAAAATGTTGTTGTCAATCGCTATTTCGTAATGAAGCAATCCTATGATGGGACCAGTTTTTATTAAATTTTGCAGTTTAACAAGTGCAGTGAGAGTGACGCTGAATTGTGTACTTTGGCAGTCACAAACATGCCACACAGGATCCAATTTTTTAAACAAACTTTCCGATGCAACAGCGCGGGTGAAAGAAAATAGATCAAATAACTTAGACAGAAAGCGACAAGATGCGACTGTTTTGATATTTCAATAAACGTGCTAATGAAGTTATTGAAGAAAACAAACAAGTTCTGAGGAACTTTTCCTAGGAATATGAAAAAGAGAAATTCAAAGACCGAGCGGAAACGCTTAAAGACATTGTACATGAACCATATCGACAACTGGTCTCAAAGATTTCATTTTATTCTCTCCCCCTTTCCTTTTCGGATATGTCCAATATACTTAGCATAGTATCTTGTTTACTTGGCCATTGGAAATTTAGGTGGCATGTGATGAAATTCGATCAACAAATTTATCGACATTGATAGACTGAATGAAATTGGTGGCCAGTTCTGAACAAATGATTTTATGCATATTTGCGGGCATACCTGATAATGCTGTTGTCAATTGTTGTCACAAACTAACAAACGAAAATTACAAGCGAAGTATATACTAACAACACACTGCAAAGCGACTACAAAGTGAAAATTCTGAGAGGAATTCAACGATAGATTCAATATTTCATGGATGAAATCATTTCATTTAATGTTTATCCAATTTGAATCGAATTTCTACAACATCTTGTTTTCGACACTACGTGTGTGAGGAACTGCTATACGTGAGGTCGCACTTTCGACAAGGACTAAATGACAGTGCACTTTCAATAATTGTACGTGTACTATGGATTGAATTCGTCTGCTAATGTACGATGGACGACAAACTGAATGCTTGTCTAATTGGAATTACAAATCATCAACGGTTTACCCTGCAGTTAGCAAACTATAAATCATCGCATCTCTGGAATGCTCTATTTAAGTATAAGTTGGCCATAAATTCTACAGAAACCGTGTCGAGCGTAGACAATACCTTTTTGGAGAAATTTGATTACACTTTAAATCAAAATTTCGATTTAGGCGCTTGAAATTTCAAGATGACGATATAAATCAGATATTGTCAGATTCAAGAGTTCCACTAAAACCAGGAGATTTTTGCCAGGTTGTTCGTGATTAAAACAACATTTGTCTGATATCTGGTGTTTCATAGCATCTGTAAAGTTGACAGAAAATAAGGCCCATGAAATGAAAGATGAAATATGAACCGCGACATAGAAGTCGGTGTCAGTAATTTCGACAATTAATTATCCATCGGCAACTAAAAAAAGTAGCTTGTCAGTCTGCCGTCGCCTAGGCACGATAGGTGCGAAGACTTGAAAATGGGTGTGAATGCTTCGCCCGGCCCTTTCAGAATTAGCCCGACTGGACATGAGCTTATTTCATTGGGAATTTTTAGGCCTAGACCCACTCATTTCAGGATTTCTTTATGATTGATTTTTTCTGAGTGGGCCCTTTGTATAATCGGTAAATATTCAGAAGTTGAGCTTCATTTTTGGCAGAAGCAAAGAATATCCCAATAAATGCATTTTTACCCCAAATTGCCGAAAAAGCAAGAAGCAGCTGAAGCTTTTT
This sequence comes from Prostheceraeus crozeri, assembly GCA_907163375.1. Taxonomy (NCBI): domain Eukaryota; kingdom Metazoa; phylum Platyhelminthes; order Polycladida; family Euryleptidae; genus Prostheceraeus; species Prostheceraeus crozeri. Next base: position 112,545 of record CAJQUW010011278.1, on the reverse strand, counting down.
TCATCACAACACCGTTGGACATGATCACGACAACTTTCAATAAATTGTTCTGAATTCAAACTTAACAAATTAGGTTACGGACGGTAATCATGGTGGTATCAGCACGGACAGCAATAACATAGGAAGCTATTAATTCTAATATTAATAATTCCATTTTTGATTTCTGAAAATTAAGGAAGGAATTTCTGAATCTATTGACTTTTAGTTCATGAAAATTTGTGTTTTCCTAAGCTCAGGATTTAAGCATAGGAAATATTGTAGGAGGCTACATTTCCAGTCCTGCGTAAGAATAAGTCTTGTCCTTATCATCAAGCTACATATTTTGGCAAAGTAAGTCAATGAGAAGTCACATGTCAAATTCAAATTTACATCCACTATCCAACTCACAATTGTCATTCGAAATAGGTTGTAGTTATAAAGCACAATAGTCTTGAATCCTCTCAGAAAATACACTTTAATCTGACTGTATATTTCTTGTGAAACATACTGTAGGCCTACACGTAAAAATGGCACACAAAGTATCTAAAGGAACGCAAAAGTGTTAAGTAATATATGAATGTGAAAAATATACTTAAAGCCTCAACATGACATATTGCCAATACAGTTTTTCACACCTTGGTCAAGTTCACAACTTGCGTTTTTGTCATTTTTGATTGTCTGATTATCATGATTCCAAAATTGGCATGTCTGAGTCTCAGGTAATAGTCCCGGTTTCCAACAAAACCGCAAAAACAACGGAGACAACCATTAGTCTCTACACGAAATGTCAGGTATTATCACTTTGATTATATTACAATTGGATGATTAATGATGCAACCGTTAATAACAGAAAATCAGCAATGCCTTCTGATCAGACTATAAAAATACAATTGTTTTAGCAATTAAGGTAGGCAGATTTTCCTTTTCTTCACTGTGTGCAGTTTACAGTGAATAAATATTCCAATCTTTCAGCCAAGGTCCTATAATATAGTATTCAAAATATTTTATCTTTGTGTTGGTAAGCTGTCAGAGCTTCAAATGTGTCTACTTTGTGTCGATTGATAAAAGATTCCATTATTTCATAGAATTCACTCAAACACCTCACTTTGTGTATTGAAAAACATATCATATTTTCCTCAAAAACAAATTCATCTAATAATTCATTAATTTAAGCGAAAATATTGCATAGTCTAGATATCACACGAATAAATACTTTTAAAGGGGAATACCCAAAAGAACTGAGTTGCTTTATGATAGACTCATCTACTAATAAAATGGTTGATATTCAAATTTCCAACTACAGCTGGTAATATTCTCAATCTGCGTGAGTTAGATTTTGAAAACAAGCGAATTCTTCTAAGCTTCAAGCTAACATCGACGTTTTGATTAACTTTTATGACAGACAATGGAGTGCTCCGAGTAAGCTTTTCACCAATACTAAGAATTTGCTGCATTATAAATCAGGAACAAAAGAATATCTTCAGCTTTTATGGATGCATTGAAGTCCTGTTTCTTCAATATATTTGAGTTGCGATACATCTTGTCTTAATAAGGATACTTCATACTTCATCATTTGGTCAATACGTGTATTGTAATATTGATGTAATAAAGTTGTTGCTGCAATAACTTATCTTTGCTTGAAGATTCCATTATCACATCAGATACAGGTCAAAGTGCATTAGAGCCTCTGTTTTAACAATTCAATATGTAGAATTGCCACATGAGTTATACTTTACTCATAGTCCATTAACTGTTAATGGTTAGTGATTGGTAACTCTAAGCTTTTGAAGTAATACCGGATTTCAAGCTCTCCTTTGATTTGTGCTTTTACTCGTACTCAGTTAAAAATACTTTTTAGCAACTTGTTGAATGAGAAAAATGAAGCTCTTGGAATCATCAGCTGATGACGTTAGCGTGAATGAACTTCAACACATGACATTATCTCCTGCGACTAATCAAAAAGGCACATTCAAAGTACTGTGCATCATCACAAAAAGATTTCAACAACTTTGGTACAAATACAAAGGAAATGCGTACTGCCTGTGTCCAATGTTACACGTAATTAGGGAGATGCGAACATTGTAGGAACAACTTAATTCACTAAAATACATGAGAGAGAGACGACCACGACGAAATTCATAGGTGGAAATTGAAAATATGCCAGTGCATTACATGTACATGTACACATGCAGTGTTACGTATGGAGAGCTTCTGCACAATTCATTCCTTCATTATTTGAGGTGACCAAGACTTCGAGTACTCCATGTACCCGGTTCCATTATCATGAGAGAAAAGGGAAAATGTCATAGGATTTTTCCTCATGACTTTCGCTTGCATGATATATGAAATAGTATTGGCAAATCATTCTACATGTATATGTATTTTTTCTTGCCGACCAATTCTTCTAGTATCCAGTGACTGTTAAATTGTATATCATATATCTCTAAGATTAATAACAACACGTCTATTTATTTTAATGTCTTATTGTAGGATGGCTTGAGAATTCAGGAATGTCATAGTGCTGAATTTAATTATGCATGATATTATAAAAGAAGAAGCATTTTTCACAGCTCATCAACTCCATCACTTTGTAATCATCACAATCTTCCATCAATATTTGAATACAGATTTAAATCCAACAGTAATTATTGTTGCAGTGAATTCGCGGTCCCGAAATTTTAATTAGCTCATCAACTTTAATTCGGTGATCATATTAAAGAAAAGTAGCCGAAACACGCTTTTGTGCGACAGACTATTTAAATATCACAACTCGATAGCAACTTTTACCAAAGTTCAGTTTACGTGCATGATGTGCATTGATTGATTGATGCTCAATGGTCATTCATCAATCATATTTTTTTCCAGATGAAATATTTATCTTCAATAGCAATTCACATGTATTTTTGCGACATGCGAATGCCGAGATGTTCTGCATGATGAGTGCGGGGCGTTCATTCACTGCCTCACCTACTCCACTCAACAAATTATGCGAAACATACTAGATAAGTGATAGGTGTGTCTACGTAACGTATCAGGTGACAATCGATCCGTAACTACAGGTCCACTGTTAGGTGGACAACTCCGAGTCATTTTCTAGATCGCCATCGTAATTCTTGTATCTTCATGAAGCAGCAGTGTAAAGTAGTGCCATTTAAGGTAAGATCCAAATTTCATTCAAAATAAATCGGCAATCCGCATGAAAATGCAAGTACCCTGAATATGCCACCTTAAGAACGCCACGAAACGGTGTCAACACATGTGAATTCGTCTGACTGAGTGGGAAAGTTTTCGAAGTTTTGAATTTTTTCACAAGTTGAACCAATTGCATGTCATTTTGTTTATAAAAAACTTTACAATATTTTTCGACTCCCCCTTCTAAGGAAGCACCAAGAAATGCGGGAGATCGGGCTCATGCCCAAAATGTCCCATTTATCCGGAATGTGCTTAACTGCAAAATCATACCCACCAGGCCTAATGTAGAGAGACATTCCCACTTCCAAGATACGCAGCACTGCCATGGACAGAGTTTGAGAGCGCCGTGCTACTCTTAATCCAATGTCATGATATCCTTCCTCTCCCTTGCTAAAATGCCGATCGGAAAAGTATATCAGAAAATCGCTATCCCCACGGAAAAAAGAGAGGAAATAGATTCTTCTAGAATCCGCAGTTTAAACCTTTAAATCACTCTCTAGATCTTAGCACAAATGTAAGTGCAAACTTATTAAAGTCTATTAGAAGCCACAAGCCTCGATGTCACATGATTGCATCCTCAGTTTTTCAATCTTGTTAAACAACAGTTTCAAGATAAAGATTGGTAAGGTTGAATAACACGGAAACTAAGAGTCAACTTCCAAATCTTAAGATACATTACGCACCCAAAGAATGAAAGCATGGGAAAGTAAAAAGAGTGATGCCGGTGTTACAGCTGTAAATTGAACACATAGAAATCCCACTATTCGGTTTTGTTTTAAGTTAATAAGACTAGAATGGGAAACAGCTGTTTGTTAGCGGTCATTTTAGCTAACCGTTCAGGGACGGATCTATATAGGTCAATATTGCTAGATCGAGAAATGAATGAAATTAATGAAGTGTGCAGCAGATGCAGATTCCTGCCATATTATTTTGTTTTGATACTCAAATAAGGATGCAAAATGATAATTTCAATGTCTCTTGTGTCTCTAATTCAAATGGAATCGTTGGATGCATGAGCGTTCTATCATATTTGTATAATTTAATGCAATGTGCAGCTATTAAAAGATCGGTCAAAATTTCTTTTTGATCATTCGACCGTAAACCGAAATTTTGTACAATAGACATTTTCGAGCTCTGGCGAAGTGCAACGATTTTCCTGCTAAGGCAGCTGCTGTGTCTTTTCTAATCACTTCTTTGTTATCTTTTCTCTAACGGAATGTGTAGACAGTCTCGAAATGGATCGTACTTTCGATTTAGCGACCACTATATTTTCTTTTTTCGCATGACTAAATTTCGTTCTTCCGTCTTCGCATGAGCAATACTATTGAAAGATTCAGTGAGCGGAAAATTGGGACTACTCTCCTGCGGTTGTGGGTTGCTGAGATTGGCACGAATAGCTCGATGTTTTCGTAAACCTGACAATTAATTTATCATCAGGTATTAGATTAGTAAATAGTTTCGCCAACTCATTTGTCGTGTGATTTCATTTCGATACTTTCTTTCTAGCAATTTTGTTGAAAACATTGTAGAAGTTTTCCTTTTGAATTTAGAAGCGATCTAAAGATCATCTTCTTAATATGCATCTGTACTTCAGTACTTTATAGAATTGCATGAAATAGTGTTTTCATTCATAAAAGCATTGTACTTCTTCTTTACAAGCAAAATGCTAATTTCATCACCATAATTTTAGCAGATGACATTTAAATACCTATTTTACGAGTTAATCATTTAATTGTGTAGTATAAATTTTTTCGTTTTTTGCTTTGGGCCTCATTTTCAAATTTGTGTGCATATTCATATGTTTTTTCAGTTTTTTTATCTATTTATTTGCATTCTCACTTGTTTAAAAAGCCTTCTCCACATATTGTCTTCAACCATCAATACCAACCCAATACTAATTTAAGAATTAGGACAAGAATGCTGATTATTATGCGAGTATAAAAATTCCTCATAAGTGCATGATGTATATGACATCCTCGTGCTGCACACCGATTTGTGTTTCCATTTCAATAGCATACAAGACGGTTTGTGCGGCGGACTTTAAGAAAATACGAAAACATTTTTATTTCCTGGAAATTGAGATGTGCGATAGAGACTCGGCTCCGAATGATACTTGTGGCGTCTAGCTTTCTGCAATAGATTCAAATTATTGCGAACTAGCAGCAAATGGTAATTTTGGGACATCCTTCACACGTGATCGGTGTCATGTGTCTGAAGTTGAATGCTATCACTGTTCCGGTGTTCGTAATACAATGTTGCTGGTTTAACGTCTAAAAAGATTTATCACAGAATCTGCAGTTTTGAAAAATTTTATATAAGACCAGTGGCAGATAAAGTTGGAAGTACTCGTATTATTTTGTGATTTCAATCAACTTTTGTCGCCACAGTATTCCGAACTATAAATGACTCCTTCATTTTCCGTTCTCTCAACACTTTATCTCAACTTCGTGACGGTCAACGATGACCTGACCGGTTGTACATCTCGAACATGCTCAAAACCATCTCCGCTCCGCCTTGGCGTAATTACTTCCGGTCAGTCGAACACAGTCGCGTGAAATTTTCTTTACCTTGAGACTCTCCTCGTCTTCTCTAATTATCTGACTTCAAAAGGTGTTCATCTTACTTGATATAGTCTGCGGCTAGCGTGACCAAATACTCCTTCACATCAAAGCCGAATTCGCCGTCCAAAGCTTCATTCAGAGATTTTTCATTGTAGTTTGTGAGAATATTCAGTATAAATGACTCCTTTAACTAATGCTAGAGAATGACGAAATGATAGCCTACAATTTTAATTATGTTGAAATTATTTCATAAAATAATTTTCATCAATAAACTTTTATAAAGCATTTAAGTGAAATGGTTTGATGTCAATTTCTATAATATAAAATTCAAATTACAGGTAAGTCTCTTCGACGTGTTTTCACGAAAAAGCATAATAACAATAATGAAGCTTTATTCGTGCATCACAACCGATGGTTATTCAGATCAGTTGGAAATCATGCAAAGCGAATAAAGGAAGTTCGGAAAAAATTATAAAGAATTTATAAAAGAATATTATTATATAATGTAATTAAATTATATTTTAAAAATTATATTATTTTAAAATTATATTTCATACTTAAGAATATTATATATTTAAATAAAAATTCTATAAAACTTCAATATAAAAAAAACATGAAAATATTATACCGAAATCGATAAAGTTGAGGTCAAGTTGTACTATGAATGTTTTCTAAAAGTTTAGAAATGTTCCATCCATGTGTACACTCCTGCGACAGAACAATGCAGCACAAATCTGTGCACACATCGGGAAAAGTAATGGAAATTCTAAATGCATGTCTTTTTATAATTGTTGCGTTCAACCACATTGATAACTGTAGTCAAACCATATGAATGACTACAGTTATCGATGAATTAGGATGATATCTTAGATAGTCTTGTAGCATAACAACACGGCAGCCAGAACGAGTTTCTGCAGGGAACACCCTATGCCTGCTACGAATGTCTGTCACGTTCCACTTGGTTCCTCTTCTTGTCAGACAGGATCAAAGAAAAAAATGTTAATCCATTGTGAAGCACATTGAAGTATTTGGTAAAAATGAAATTTTCTGTGTTTCCTCTTACTACGAGAAGGTCCTAAGTCTATAGCCATTATTCTTGAGATAAAATGTCTTCCAGGAATGTTCCATCATGTGCGCGTATGTGTTATTATCATGTTCTTCCCATCCGTTATGTATGCGAGAAGTTGGTTGACTATGGATAAAATTGGTATAAATGTGAGCCAAATCTGAATATATTTAGCTTCACAGACTAAAGCACACGAACATAAAAAGAAATGACTTAAAGACATTTCATGCCAAAGACTGTGGCTATAAAACGTACCATTTTCCATTTCATTGGAGAAAACAAAGAAAATTACATTTCAACCAAAAGCTTCAATCTATGTCCAATTGGATTAACAAGGACTAATTCAGCTCGGAAATTAGTTTACGACATCGGACTTCAAATCAATGAATTCCCATGGAAATGGCGGTTAACATAATAATAGACATATTCAATGATTGTGCGCCTGATTTTTCACTGTGTTTTATTAATGCTTTTTATTATCTTTTATTGTGATATTTCTAGCCTTAAAATCTATGATGAAATGCCACATTACCGTCCGGAAGAAGTAGTCTGTGTCAAATCACCTTAGAAATTATGAAAAAGTCAGAATTTTACAGTAAAGCATATGAGATATCCATATGTCTAGCACATAAAGATAATCACTTCTAAGAGTCACTGTTTATAGACATCACGATAGATTTCTTCATTGGGTTACAGAATCACTAATATCCGCCTACATGAAATTGTTTGGGGTTTAACTTCGACGAAATGTAGCAGATATGTGGAGACTTTGGAAGAAATAAAACAAGAAAACACAAAATTTTGGCGTTCTGTTAGAAGAAGTCATTGCTGAAGGTTGATCCAGTCATCTCCCAATTGATATTGTGAAATAATCTTCAACAGAAAGACTTCGCCATGATGAAGAATTGGAACTAGACTTGCTTTTGCATTCAGTCGTCGTTCCTTTCATCTAGTTGCTTTGGATTTCGAGTTCTTCTGCTTTGTGTGTAATTTGTATTCTCTTCATCAAATGCAATCTTTCCAATGCTGATTGTGGTAATAGAGATGAGCATTGGCTTCAAAATGAGACTTTATTTGTTCATTTCTGTTGGATATTTAGAAAGTTATGCTACATTTGAATTTAGTCACATTTTTATGCTGCATCCTGTAGCCTGAGGAAATTGTATTTTGGATAAGTTATCTGTCATACTTAAGTCAAATGTCGGTGTGAAATTCATGTACTTATCTGATTTATGGCAAGCACATTTAAAACAGCAACAATCGCTTCTTGTAGAGTGCTAATTATTCGCATGAATTGTGCATTGGAAAGAAGTTATTACAGGCTTAGATCCAAAGAAGTCGCGGCATTCATATGATTAAGATATATTTTTGACATTTAGCTTCTGCACATTATTTGCATGTACGTTACTGTGAAGTGTACATTTGTAGTACAACAATTGCCTTTCAGCAAAGACGTTTAATGTATGAATTATGAAACAAGATAGATAAAATTAAAGTTCATAAATTTTCTAAATAATTAACAAATATAATTTCAAAAATTATTGAGTGTATTATTTTATTGTTATTTAATCCATCCTTATATTAAAACGGAAATTATAATCGTTGATAGAATATTCCAAAGTAAGCTAAAAGAACTTTTTATTCAAAGGTATGTCAACCTGTGGCCTACCCCTATTAACCAATTCGTCGTTGCAATGATTCGATGATATCGTTTGATTTTGATTTGATTAACTTTCCATAAATTTGAAATTTTCGATTTGACGTAAGTTGTGAGCATCTGAAACGAAACGTTAGTAGTGAACGACGAACGTTCGTTTCTTTAGATTCAGATCAATTTCTTTCGTTATGGATTCAAGATTAGAAGAACGCCAAGATAAGACAGCAGCCCTAATTGAGACCAAGACTTTTGCCAACTTTCTACAACATACAAACATGGACACATAGCATTATCATCCATACCAAGATGATCGATCCACCAAGATGTTTGATCAGATGAGAGAGCTTCGATCAATTACGAGTCTATTCGACTCAATAGGACTCTTTACGATAGTGGATAGTAGATCTAACGAGTCTAGTTGCAGCCTTGTCTCACTTTGACTTATCTCAATCAATTTTCCAATCTCAAAATTAGCTTTTGGATCGTTTTTCATTTGTCTCTTTGCCTGGATGTTGACAGATGCATTCCAGAGTCGAATCATCATCATGATGCACGATGTGTAGGTGTTTGATCGCTTGTTGTTCTCTTGCTTGCAACTCTCGCAAAGAATCTAGTTAGGTTTAGCACCTTTGTACTTTTGCTATTGTTATTGATTTTGATATTTATTATTGTCATTGTATTGTTTTCATTGTTGTAAGAGATAGATTCTAAAGATTTCTAGCTGAAACCAATCAGGCAAACAGCAACCACCAACGCAACGAAGTCGAAGGAGCAGTGAATTTGCAGAAGTTAATCACATGTACATTGTGATTTTTATAATAATGTTGATGAATAATGGTTTTATTTTTGATTTTTTTTTTTTTTTTTTTGATGTTTTTTTTTTTTGCTTTAGCTTTTGCTTACAGAACAACATATAACAAAACAAAAAATTTTAATGTAGTGAAATAAGATTTTGTAGTTTTGTGTACATGATGCTAAGTAGATCTACTTATATACTACTTTTTTTATCTAAAAACAAAAACAAACTCATAATTCATGCTTCAAATTTCCACAACAAAAATTTAGTAAGCACAACTGACATATCTTTTCAGAGAAATTCTAAATTCGTCAAGTTTGGGTTTGTTAGAAAGTTGAAAGTAAAGGCGATGTTTAAGGGTGATCCATTTTTTATGAAACAATCTGTATTTGAGTTCCTTTTGACTGGCGGGTGAATGAGCTGATGTTCAAAACTGGGTGCGAGACGCTTTTGCATACGTGTATTTCATGTAAAATCCAATTCTTGACAGCCATAAGCATAAATTGACGAAAAATCATCAGTAAGTCTATAATGACTGTGGTTAAAAAACGCGATACAAAGATGGAAAGTCAGCATCTTTTGAATTGACTGTCACGAGACCTTAAGTCGAACGGAGATTGACTATAAATGAGAAATTCAAGAAAACAGCCAGAGGGAATTTACATAAGAAAGTGAACATTATGAGAGATAATTATTTATTCGGAGGAACGTGAATTTTATCAAGTATTGATCATAATAATGATTTCATATTATTAATTTTTATATATTAAGTACATGATCATGAAGTAATACAGTTATTGATTAATTGCATACTTTCACATCATTTTCATTTTACAAGATAATAATAAAGATTGTAAAAGTACATTATATATTATATAAGAAAAAAAAGCTGTTCAAAAAAAATTTTTTTTCAGTATACGTTTTTTTATAAAACCCCCCCCCCCCCCTCAAAAAAAAGCTGGATCCGCGTGCGTGATTAACAATTCTGTCTGAATACACAAAGGGGTTTGCAGAGAAATGATATGGCGCTTCGAAATATGCGCAGCAGTGGAGGTCGTTGTGACAGAACAATAACATTGAAGAACGCAATTCTTCTATTCATCGCATTCAGCAGACGAGATTCATACACACACGTGTACAACTATTGCACTACCTAGTTCTCTGCATCACATGCCCGTCGACTAGGCAGAATAGCTCATTTATCCTGGTCCCCAGTCGTCCAATCAGGATTCTTGTTTCCATATCAAATAGACGTCAAACGTGTCGACGATGATTATAAACTTCGAAAACACTGAGGATTTTGTCTCCCCGAAACAACACAATCAGGTAAGGGACCCAGTCTCAGACTTGACACTGTTTTACGCTGCGCATGAACCTGAAAGGCTTTAGAACAAAAAGCAGTTTGATTACTACGTATGGTCCTTATTCACAATACCGATAAAAGTCGAGGAAAGGTTTCGGAGCTTTATATTGTTAGTCAACAGAGCTACTGTTTATTATCTAGGTTTGCGTATCATTTTTCAACGAATTTTCAAAGGACTGACGAGTTAAGGACCGCGATTCTTCTATGACACCAGGGTCACATTGGTCAGTAGTATAATTTCGATGTCATTGTGTATTTTTATCAGTTTTTTTTAATTTAAAATCGATAAATACAATGCATCGAATAATTTCAATATTTAGTTTATGAATTTAAATTCTATTCTCAAACAGCGACTGACATGAGTTCAAGCATAATATTTTCAACAATCTCCAGATGATTATGCACACGAAACAACTACCAAAGCCTCGGACATGTCTCCGAATGATCACAATATGTCGGACTAAATTCTGATAATCATCTGTACTGTCATCACATTCCTCAATTTGACACCTTTGAAAGCGACACATTTTCCAATTTATGAATAAGAATACGACATTCATTCATTAATGATCTCAAATCAAAGATAAAAATGAGGTTCGCTTTAAGATTATTCATTCATGAAATGAGATATATGATTGCTTTGAAGATTTACCTCATTCAATTGTAGAATTCTCAAAGCGATGATAAATAAACTTAAAACAAATGTACGTAAATGCTAGATGTTTCTGAAACAAAACTCACTGTGTCCAAGTTGCTTAAGTGCATTATTTGCCAAAATATTTATGCTGATGTTTTTATTTTTTGGGAAATACCTTGCTGTCGTCTTAATTGGTTTCTTATTACACTTGAGCTTTCTCTAGTGACGGCCCTGCAAAAGTATAAGTAAAAATTAATAAAGAATAATTAAAACAGCGATGCAAAAAATCAATGTTCAAATATGCTGCTTTGATTCAACTAACACTCTTATAATTCATTTATGCATGTACAGAAATGTAGAAGAGTTGTATATAGAAACGAAACACATTATTAGTCTACTTATGGTGGATGATGTCATTACCTGATATACAAGATGGAAGAATAGTAAACAGATGCTGATAAAGTCGGCGATTAAGGTTGGTCAATCTACAAGTTACATCCAAAAAACCAATAGGCTACCTGCAAGAATTTAGCACGTGCACTGTAAGCTGTAAAGTACGAAAGATGGCTGATTTTGACTACGAAACCGATGTACAAACGAGAATAACAAAATGCACGAAAGGGCTTTTGCTCGTGTTCATACTCTAAGAAAGCGATTGGCTTCCCTATTGGATGATAAAGATAATCCAATAGGAAAGTCAGTCGCTTTCGTAGTGTATGAGCACGAACAATAGCGCTTTCGTACATTTTGCTCTTCTCGTTTTGTACAGCGGTTTCGCAAGCAGATTTGGTATAGCATAGTTTACAGTGTGCTCATGCAGACCGACTTCATAGGCCTCAACAGAAGACTGAAATGGCTGTCTATGTTGATAAATATTATCACGCGAAAAAGATTTAAAGCATTAGCTGACACATTCCTATTTCAGCTCTCATAGAGACGATAAAAATGTTTGATATTGATAATGCCATGTTGATGTTTTTACCAGGGCTTACCAGGTGCACCAGGGTCTCTAGCTCAGTTGGCTGGAGCAACACTATAATGCGACTAGGGTGGCCGCAGTTCGAGTCATACCAAGCGCGCATCTTTTGCATTTCAATTTTATAAAGTGTTTAGTCATTATGAAATACATTTTTAACATGACTTTTATCAATGAAAATACTTCTGCTAATAATATTTGCTTTACTAAAACCAACATTTTCTCATGATTATTCAAAAAAGTGCTTAGAACTTTTAAACCAACTTTCACACTGCATCAGCGTTAAATGAAGGCAGTTATTGAAGGAAATTTCTATCACTTCGTATGCTGCATCACAATGGTAATTATGAGGTTTGATCGTTTCGATGAGACTGTCTTGTTCTAGTCCATGCAAAAAGATGCTATGGGAATTTCTTTGCTCACCACCGTGATCCTCACGAAAGAATTCTCATGACGACAATAAAACATCAACAATACCAATAAATCCACGCTGGCATGTTTTGCTGCTTTATGGCTTTTGCTACCCTACTGTGAACGATTGAACGCTTCATAATCGATCAATATGCTTCAACCAAATGCCGTTTGACATCATACAAAAGCGTCATTGTTAATGCAAATGTGTGAAATTGCCTTTAAAATCAGACTTTTAAATAGATTCTAAGCCCTGCTTTGTAAACTGTTTCAAAACATTGCTTTCAAAGTTGGCTTTGAAAGCAAACTTTTAAACATGAGCTTTATGATCTGAATTACATGTAAACTTAGTTTCAGAACCTTGTTTTTTAATTAATGTTCCTAACCGTGGTTTCGAACATGGTATTAGAACTATGGATTTTAGCATGCTTTTAAATAGGCTGTAATTTCAAACCACAACCGAGATACCAGTAACTCACGAGTAAGACAGTGACTTTTTGATGGGCGCATTGATCAATTATTCAAAGTAGGAGCAGTTTAAGAAAAAGCGGACCAGTGATCCTAATGTCTATCCAAGACTGGCCAGAGATACGACTGCGATTGCTGAGGATTGCTACCAGGAAATCAAGTTCTGCTGGCGAATAAAAGTAATGGGATATAAGATTCAGAAAACTTACGAATAACATACTCAGTAAGAAAGCAAAAAACTCAATTATCTCCTGATATGCAGAATGCCAAGAATACTAAAGAAACACGAAAATGTATCGCCAGACGCTTCGAGTCCAGACCCCTTGTGAATGCCAGAACGCTTGAACAGCAAGAATAATAGAGACGCATAGCTTGAATAATGAGACCGCTTGTTTTTCGACTTTGCAAGCGCTTCACACATCAGAACAGCGTTTGAGGTTGCCCACATATTTAACATGTTGTTCAATTGAAAAGAAGAGATGTAAAACATTGGGATTACATCAATATTAAAAACGACAAAGTGAAACCATGAAGGTTTTTTATACCCTAGTCTGGAGTTGAATTTTCTGCTGATTGATCTCACTTCGTTTGTAACCACGGAGATAGATTTCTTTTCGTGTGAATTAGTGTAGAGCGGACATAAACCTATCCTAGCCACTCCATGCAATGGCATAAGCGATAGAAACTGATATAGATATTGTGATTGGCCAAGCCGCGCATCAGCGAACCCACAATCCTCATATTCAGTCAGATTGCAGACAGGTCTGTCAAGTGAAAAGTACATATCTTTGACCCAATTTTTCTTAGTGATGAATTCGTCAAGTGGAAATATTATTCATGCCGTTCGACTCCTCATGATCTAAATTTACCGACCGTGTACGTTTAATATGGTGTCAGTCTTATAGTTCGTCAGAATTCATGCTTGAATTCGCACCACGTCCAATGGAAAATTGATCTTCTTGCCCTTTGCTGAGACTAGTTCTGGCCATGACCATCAGTATTGAGGAAAGTCATGTCAAGACCGAAACACGCAGACAATGCGATTTATCTGTCTTTGTAAAGCAGCATGATTACACGTATTTGTCTGCATCACTGCATTCATGCCCAGGAAAATTCATCCTCCAATACAGGTTTTCCTACACGACAACGGCAACTACCGAATCAAGAGCGGCACTTTAATTTCTAAAACGTTAAAAGATAAAATATTACGTCATTTCACAATTGAGAGCGACAACAATAAATAAACTGCAGCAAAATAGTTCAATTGTATCTCTATCAGATTAGTGAGCGGTATTTCACGTGAAGAATAAATGATATCTATTCGGTTTGATCCAAAGCCCTATATAGATGTCTTCTCATCTGCTAAATTAACTTATCAATATGGAGCGCCAGCGAATACCTTCTGATGTTAAACGCAGAATCATTATGGCTCACGAAGCCGGAGATGATTATATTGAAGATGCTCCAGTTCTCGGTGTAAAACGGGGTACTGCGTATTCAATAGTACATCGTTATATACCTGAAGGAGTCATTGAGCGTCCTAGAGGAGGAAGACGACACCAAAAGATGGACGAAGATATGGCAAATACTGTGGTAGAGATTGTTGAATCCCAACCGGAATTCACGTTAGCCCAAATCAAAGCTGATCTACAAGCGCGGATGCCGGACAAGCCATCTGTTTCAATTCAAACTATCAGCACATGTCTGAGAAATCGTCTTATCTTCTTAAAGAAAATGGAGACTGTTCAAGTCAACCTCTATAGCCATGACGTCAAAGTGGAAAGGACCGAGTATGCGAACTGGTATCTGCACACGATCAACGCAAACCATCCGCCAACATTTATTTTTGTGGACGAATCCGGCTTTAATTTATGGATCAGTCGCACACGAGGTCGTGCCAGACTATGAGAGCGAGCTGTCAGGATTGTTCATGGACAGCGCGGGCGGAATTTTACTCTCATCTTGGCGGTCTCTAATGAAGGTGTCGTCCATCATGAATTCTACGAAGGCGGAACCCCCTGTGAGAGATTTAACTCCTGGCTGGAAGAAGCGTTCGTTGCGGCTGGGGCTGGACCTCGTGTATTCGTCATGGATAATGCTCCGTGCCACAATAGAGCCCGTGAAGTCAGTTTGCGAGAGGGACACTCTATTAGGTACTTACCGCCCTAATCTCCATTTCTCAATATCGCAGAGAACGCGTTTTCCATGTGGAAAGCGGCTTTCAAGAGAGAAGTAGCTGAGATTCGTGAGCAGTTACACAACTACACCGGACAACAGCGGAATTTGACCTTACTGCAACTCGCCTCCCAAAACATGAGTGCCATCATTGCAAATAAGATGGGAAGGTCTTCCAGACGTATGGGCAGATTGATGCCTAGACTAATTAATCGCGAGGATGCCTTACAAAACCATCAATGAATATTACGGTACTTGTTTTGTTTCATAATTGGAATAAAAAATTTCAAGATTATCAAAACTTTTTTGTATTGACTTACCTTTTCGCAAAAAAAGTTTTTAATGACTTACTGTATTACCTTTATGAATTAAAATAATTATCAAACTTTTCCTTTTGACATATTTTACCTTTTCGAATTAAAAAAATTATCAAAACTTTTTGTATTGACTTACCTGTTAAATAAAATATAATTGAATATGAAAAGCCGTTTATGATTTCAGGTTGCCGCTCATTAAACTTATAAATCCATTAATAAACTCACTTATTATCACTACCGATTAAAAACAATATCATTCAATTGAAAACGCTGCTGATTAACAGAAATACCGTTGTTGCATCTTAAAACATATTCTTTAATCTGATAGTCGCATTGTCGAACTGGAAAACCTGTACTTTTCAGTCAAAACTTTTGTTCATAAAAGCGAAATCATAGAAATGCAGATCGGTGTTGTGCTTGTTTACGTTCTAAGATATTACTTAATCTCCTCAATTACGCAATCAATTGTTTCCAACGTTACTTCACCTGGATTAGATAACAATTTTGCAATGCTTGAATGACAATTTGACAGACTTAACATTCCTAAAATGATGGCAATGTCAAGTTCTAAGTTTTGAACAAAATACGTCAAGTAAAAGTCAGATAAATTGAATTATTTATAGATACATCTTCTGACCGAGTGATGACTTAACTACATCTCGATGGGTATTCCAAAACCATTCCACAGAACACTGTAGACTGTCCACATCCACATTACAAACAATTTAGCAGCCAAGGGGCAATTTAACCTCAAAGGGATGAATTCCACCCCTTTAATTATCATCTTGATTGCCCTGTTTCTCTTCCACTTCTCTTTATTCTCCAAAGTGAGGATTCAAATATCATGAAATTAACTTCTAAACTCATTTTGTGGATGCACTTCCTATTCTGATATTGAACTTTCAACTTGTTGGCATTTGCGGAACTCAACTTGGTGGCATGGTTACTATAAACACAAATTTTTATGCTTGTATATTTTGCTTGTTTTTAAGAAAACAGTCTGGCGTCATTAAATCGCCAGATCATAAATATTTTCCTTCATGATAGATGCTTACGATTGTAGACAACAAAATTGATATAAGTTCGTTTCAAGGACATAATAAACAACATTGTGAATTCAGGATTCATTATATTATATGGTAGTAATTTTGCCATTGTGTAAAATAGCGATATGACACCGGATCATTTGGGACACACTTTAACTTCGGCTCACCGGGTCATTTGAGTCACACATCATACTTCAAATTCAAGTCACCGGTCAGCGGGTCATATGGGTCATACTTTGGCTTCGGACCATTTGGGTCATTTGGGTTCAATTAAACTCAAATACAAATTGAATGTCATCATTAGAGAAAGAAAATACCTAAAAAATTATAATTCCTAGAAAGAAATATAATTGTGTAAAATATGCTGTCTCATGATATATAAAAATCTTTGCTTTGTTGGCCGAAAAAAATTAAGACACTACCGACAAGACATAGTCAGCGGCAAGTGGCGTTAATATCAACCGCTGTGATTTAAGTGTTGGATTTTCGACGAATCGCAATATTTTCTTTTTGTTTCATTTTGTAAATTCAATTTTCTGATCATGAAATAAGGATGTTTTCTTCCAAAATGGAGTGTTTTTCACTATGAATAAAATCACAAAATTGATGCGCATTTCAATAAGATGATAATACATGCACAGCGGAAAGATAAGTTCCTCTGGATATTCTCAGGAATTTCTGAAAAAGCCAATTACATTTTTATCATAAGCATTCAAAGGATGACCAAATTGCCTCGCTTATTCCGACCTCGACGCTGACGTCGGTAGAAATTTGATAGAGGTAAAAACTCTAATATTATACACGGAACAGTTTCATTAATTATTATTTTAACATCGGACACATCAGTGCAACGAGCATCGAAGATAATTAAAATCGGTTAGAATCGTATCATGAATTGAATATATTTCATTGCGGGATATTCTCGCATCATGTTGACTTCACTATGATTGACTTCACCTGATTTTCAAGATACTATGTTCATTCATTAGATAATGAAACAAGTCCGTATTATCTAACTTAACAGAGATTTCTCAGGAGAAATATGGAATTAAAAACTCAGCGCTGATTCCCAGCGCATTGTTAATTATTAACCTTCAACGACTTCGGCCATTGTCCATCGATTGTCATCCTTCATTTCTTCGTTCTTGCTTGCTTCAACATGTGGAGTCGATTTGGAGCTCTAAATACTTCCTCGGATTCATTCTTTACGGATTTAACTTTGCCAATAGAGTTTCTTTATTCTCAGGTAAGTTCCCGTACAGTTAATTTTGATATTAATTTGATGTGCTATTGTCAGTAATTATTGACATGCGAGTATTTGTCAGGTTGAAAGGTCTGTGTTTTAAAAAGATTTAAAGCAAAAATCGGATGTGAATTTTGCATTCTTTCGATTCATGTTTCATCATGCTGCACCGTTTTTTCGCTTGAATAGCATACTAATTAAATCGACAACCTTAGCTATTTTTTTTGTGTTGAATACAGAACTTGTGATGTCGCGATGACATGCTACTTGTAAGTTAACGTGAATAGCTCACCTGATGCCTCGACGCCGCCGGTAATTTCCACCGGAGTCTGTTTTTTACCGAAAAACGAATTTTTAAGAAGTAAGAAATGTATGACTGTAACTTTCATGCTATTATCTCATCCACATCACTCCATTCAAAGATGGACATCATTCACACACAGATTAAAGAGTAATAGAACGCAGAATAGCCAGAGACAAAGAATTTACACGTCTGTGAGATTATCTGACCATGCTGTTGGCCGCTTAAACAAGCTTGTTTGATTACATGACACTTACTTGTTGAACAAAATAACAATACAATCACAAAATTTGTAGTTTGTTGAATTTTTTTTCATTCCATGTTACTTCTTTCGCATGATTGTACAATGTTGCTGTTTGACACTCAATATTTCCTCCTCTATTCCAAATTAAGGAAATGGAGTTTAGGGTTTGTTATATGTACTGAGTTACGCATTAGTCGTCTTCTTTCAGAATATTTTGAGTGATCAGCAAAGCATGAATATTTGAATCATTTTGCCAGGAATTATCTGCATCTATGTTTTTTACATTTATCTAAATTTTTATTAATTGATCAGAGAAAAGCGAAATATTAATGCGCAACTTGCAGGTACAAATTCTTCAAATTGCGTGGATTAATATGCAATGATGAGCACAGCGCTTAAGTAAGCATATTTGTATTTGAGTATAAGCATATTTTTACGCCAACATGAATTACAGCCACCGCCGACGAATTTATATCCGGTGTTAGCTAATTTGATACTGACCTTATATCTGTCTGCAACAACTCAATTTTTGGTGCATTCTAAGCCTCCATATCGGCCACTACAATAAAACCGCTGGTTCTTAGTCTGTTCCACGTGGTGAATAAAAGGTTCGTTTACCTCAACAATCGTATATCTTACTCATCAATTACTGGGATAAAGATCAAGGGATTAAAGTTCAAGACCGTGACGTGCCTATAAAAGAACTTTATAAATATTTTGTAAAATTATTATATGTTTAATATACTGCTTTAAGACTTCTTAGTAGCATACAGCCCTGATAATCAACCTGATGTCCATTTAATTCAGCTTCTTGTCATTAAATTATATCTTATAAGTTTTATAATGCTTTAAATATTAGATTCTCAAGTTCCAAATCTGTATTAGGCTATGTAAACACAGAAATAACTTGCGAAAAATTCCCAGTTTAAAATTGATCAATTATCTATGTTAGGCAAATTTTCACTGTGTGCTGACGCTTTTTGAGTCGACATTCTACCTACAATGATACCGAACGCTTAACGAAAAAACATTCTGAGAATTGCGTAACCTCTGATAAATTTCTTCATCATATGACGATGAGACGAATTTTCCTAAGTATTCGAAGTGGAGTATTTCAGTGATACCTCATTATTAAGTTCTGAAGCATTATCTACACACCAACTTGTAAAAGGCCTATTGAGAGATAAGATATTGAGAGGTATTTTTTCAATTAAATAAGCGTATTGTATTGACATTAGTTGCACGTATTCGGAATAGTATTCAGTTGCACATATTGCATTCACTCAAGTCTCAAAATGTACAAAGCGTTTCTTGCAACATAATGTACCCACTTGCAATGTGCATCAAACCAAATCTTAGAACAGAAGCTTTCGCGTGATGTAGTGTTTCAAATCATACAAGACCATGGACGACTCGATGTTATGTATCTTTGGTTATATCTCAAATATTAAGGAAAGGATATCATCAGCCTGTACACCTGGAAGTGTTAATATATAAAACACGAAGTGAAGTCAGGTTGCGCAATATTGCAGTAGCAAAAAGGATTTTAGCGGAACCAGAGGTTGATGGATATCAGCGCTGTGTAGTGTGTTGTACTTTATAGTTCACTGTTCGTGGTGCGCGCATCAGATGAAGTTTTCATTGCCGATTCCGGATATTTTGTCTGAAAATTTTGACAGATTGCTGAGTGACAGATCACAAATCAAACGAGGCAGTTTTACTAGGTACAAACAAGCGGATGCTTCAATTTCTATTCATCATTATCACTTCGATCACACTTAGGTTATCACATTCATTAGATAAATCGAAATGAGTATCAAAGATCAAAGAGAAACAATACAAGATTGGGTTTTATGATACTCGCCTCTTTTACCTGACAGGCTGTGCTTTTTCTAAAGAACTTTAGACGCGATACTAACACTGCTTGTCCTTCCTAGGTTCAAAAAACGTTGATTTTGTAAAAATTGGATTATTGGCTATAAAGATTTTTATTGTTTTGCATCTTTGAAAGTCGCCATTTCTAAATGTAAGGATATTCAAAATTCTTTAGGGATCAATAATGACCTGATGGGGTCATAAGCCATAAATTGTACAGGATAATTTGTAATAATTGATAATTTCTAGAATGTGACCATTATTTGAATTTTTGAAAATAGGAGTGGAGATAATTATGTCGACAATGTATTTCATCAATAATGTAAACGAACTGATTGGCTCAAGGTTACTTGGGTCTAAATGTGTATAGCATCCTACATGCCTTATGGTCAGGTAAATTTTTGAGACGTGTTTTTTTGAAAAGAGCTTTCAATCTACCGATTGATGATGGACTAGTCAACACTTGTCGAAAAATCAACATGAAAGTTCAAAAATTCCACTTCTGAGATGGTCTAAAGTTTGAGAGAATCATGATTTATCCGCTAATAAATAATAATAAATAATAAAAATACAATACTCATTGAGCCTTGACATTTAGTATGCATACGAATAGAACTTTTGCATTATCGCAAGGCTTGATGCGCTTATAATTCACCTTATTGATAATATTATAAAATGCACTCTATAGTATTACAACCAATATATTACATATTAATATATATTATATACAATTAATAAATATATAGTATAGGTAATATATAAAATTTCTGGCAGCACAGTACCAATGGGATGTCTTTTGTTCAATGAGAACATCTCTGACATGCCATGAAAAATATTCTGCCGTCAAAGAATGGCAATAAATTTGGATGGCTATCAATTTTGAAAGTAGCGTGATAAAACCTTCCTATTTTATCATATTCAAACTGTGTTGATCGCAGATGAAAAGTAATATAAGTCTTCCTTTAATGTTGAAAATGTTATGAATAGTTCCATATTGTTTATTACACGACCCTTCAATAACGCCCTGTAGTCTTTAAAAAAGGTCATTAAAAAAGTCTTTTAACTTTTTTTGAATTTAAGCTCACAAAGTATTATTTCAATAGAAGTTTTGTCATTTGAAAGACTTAAGACTTGCTAAAACATATTTTAAGAAAATTTTGTGCCTCACATAATAGAAAATGCTTCAAGATTTAAGTATATTATTGAAATTTGTTCATTTTGTAACTTGCATTTTCCCGTCTTTCTTAATTCCCGTGCTTCATTAAAATGAAAAATCTATGTTTCTAAATTTGACAGTACAAACGCAATAAAACCGACACAATCTTTTCATCAAGTAAGCAAAAAAGTAGGCTACAATGCTAACTCAAACTGTTTACCATTTGGATCCACGCGTTGTTGGATCGTTTCAGGGAATCGCTAAACATCGACAATGGTGCTCTTTCAATTTCTTCTTCAATTATTCTTCGTTGAAGTGCTTGAAGATTTCAAAAGACAAGATCAGGGCTAATACACTTGGGTCTGAATGTATGACCAGAACCAGCAATCAGGGGGGTTAGGTCAGGTGAGCGTGCAGGCCACTCGATGGCTCCTCATCTTTAATCCACCTTCCTGATCGCCCACGATACAAGATAGACCTTTTCTTCAATCGTTCAGTTCGTCATTGGCTACAACAAGATTCGTCATTTTCTAATTGTGATGTTAATGTTAATTTTGTTCATTAATCGATAGCGATGCAGCAAAATACGAGTTTCTTTTAGTGAAGCACCATAGCTAGTCTGTCTACTGTATCCTGAATTAGAAAGAAGAGCCTCTATGATTCATCAGGTGACACTGTCAAAGTACCGGGTGCACCGTCAAAAGTTTTGGTAACTTCAAAGGGTTGTTACTTTTGAAAAGTTGAAGGTTTTAAATTTTGTCATTCGCAATAAGCGTTTGACATGCCCCGAACAGATTGTCTATCATGAGCATTCCATTAAAATAATACTTTGAAAACTCCTTATACAATAAAGAATGAATAAGTTAAAAACTTTATGGGCACCCTGCATCTGTAAATCTGTAAGTGCATCTAGACAAGCATAATTTGAACTTCCCCAACTGTCGTCAAATGTCAACCGTTTCATAGCGGTATGTATATAGTCTGTACATAGCACACAATTGAATGCGTCTGTCCGTTTTACTAAAAATGTATTAACACATAGTATTTATCCTGATGGTAAAACATCCGTCGAACATGTTGATGCAAAGTTGAATAAACGCTAGTGCATTGCGATAGTTTGCACATCATCTGTTATCCACATCTCAGGTAAAACAATTTTACTTTGATGTAGGTTAATGATATTTACTTTCCACTATAGAGTCTCAAACTTCGAAACTATTCTTACGAACATTTTTGTCAGCCTGGCGTTGCCAACGAATTTGATCTTATCTGTGCATTAATGGATTGACGAAGTTATAAATAGACTTCATTATCTACTCGTATCTTTTGCGAACTGCTGTTGTAAAACTGACTGAAATTATGGAACAATTGCTAAATAGATATTTTTCGCTATATTTACTTAAATGTGTTTATTAAGCTCAACATTGTCTGCTTTGTTCCATTTCCGTTAAGTATGTGTGAGTTTATGTACAATGTGTGAGTATGTGTGAGTACAATTTCAGTGATATTGTACGGCGTCCGAATTTTAGGCGAAAGTCTTCCACCTCGGATTTAAGTGTGCAAGATGCTAATTGAAGGATACAAACAACGATCGTTTGTTAATAAACTTTATCATGTTTTCTTCGTCCTGAATGGTCGCACAGTATATCACTAACAGGTAGTTATGCACGTATTTGCAGACTTTTATCGTTTTAGAGTAACTCTGTAACTCTGTAAAAGTTGGAGTGGGCACCTTTTAGGGCTATGAGAATCTTGGAAATGTAGTAGCATAATGACTTCTTGGCAAGTTGACTTGCACTTTTCTTGATTTTGTTGGTACTCTTTGTCTTCTGAAATAATATGCTGTAACTTGACCTTTCACGCAAAACGGCAACTTCAGATTTTGTTGCACCGGTATGCCTTTACATTTCCAAGAATGGAGTACATACCTGACATTTGCGACCGCACGGACTACAATAATGGAGCACACAAATAATAGCTGTCCCCTTTTATCATGAAATGGATGTCTCCAGTGTCTTTAAAATTGTCTAAAAACTTCGAAAAGCTTCAAAGCCACTCAGCATAAGGGTTTTGTGGGATTGACTATTTTGCAAATAGATTTTGCTATTATGCAAATTTGATTGAGACATGAGAACTCGTAGGCAAGGCAGGCATGACTGAGATATGGCACAGTGTCCAAGGTGGCACAGGGTTCTCATGCAAATGCGAAACCAGTTACGTAGGGCGCACTGGGAGGTGTTTCATGGTCCGGATGAGAGAACATTTCCCGAAATGCTTGGAACTTGACAATCGTCGAAAGAAGACCACTCGAATGAAGAACCTACCAGTGCTATCTGTCTTCATGTGTTGGACTGCGATCGTTTCAAAAACAGTGTGCTTTCCTCCTATTTTTCAATTATAAGTGTCCCTAGATCTCCAGTCACTTTGCCTATTTTGGAGTCGCTGTTCATTTCGCATTTCCGTCCTTCTTGTGTATCCAGAAAAAACTAAAGGATTCCTTGAGACTTCCTTGGTGGTTTTATTTGCACTTTATCTTTTTATTATTTTCCTTGTAAATAATTTGCTTTCCGTTTCATTATTTTCTGTATAGCCTCTGCTTTCTATTTCTTCTAGGGCTGTCCTTCTGGTCTTTGTACACTGCATTGTGACGTCATTTTCATTGTCCACGCCATTGCATGTTCTGATGCAAGCTTTATTTACCGTCTGTGTATCGCTGTGTGTTCATCACGGCCGTACACCCCTTGAAAAGAGGCCGCGAGAGCGCTCGGGGTTTAAAGAAATATATAGTCATAAATAATGACTTCTACGATTTTTTGTCTTCTCAAGATTATAAAATTTACCTTTTCGCTGCTATTGGCGTAAATCCACGTCAATTCACCGACTCACATATATCGAATTAATTTGATCTGTCGTGCGGTGAACATAGATCTACGTAAATTCAATCGCTAAAACAGCAAATATAGATTAGCGCTCATGTAAATCAGAGCAAACATATTATTAGCAGCGATTTAAGTGCATGCTGTTTTCAGTACACCTGATCCATCATTCCTAGGCAAATCAATTTTAATGCTTTATTAAAACACTCAGCACTAATAACATAATGCAATATTGATGATAAGTTTTGTGTTTATAGAAATAATTATTTGAATGAGATAACTCGAATGAATATAAGATAATCATAGATGAGAATTGTTTTGTGCGATTGTGAGTAGTTTTCACTGACATTTCTCCATTTCGTAATTATTAGCATTATTTGTAGCCTATTTGTTCTTTCATAGCTTTAAAAACAAACACTTTTTTGATCGAATTCCATTTCTTACCAGTTGCAATCGAACAGTAATGCTCAATTTTGTAAATAGTGCGCTTTGCTTATTTTGTAAACAAGCAGTCAAATGTCTAAGTTAGATAGGACTTCTAATATCTTCTAATATCTAAATCTTTTACAGGACTTTAAAAAAACAGTCAAGAAGTCAAACTTTGAATTCCAATTCAGAAAGCGAGGCCTAAAGATTAAGCGAATTTTATGTTTCGTTCATATTTTCTTAAAGTACAAGGTTCAAAAATCGCGCAAATATTAAGATTGAAAAGTCTGAATTTCGAATTTTGAACTGTGGGAAAACTTGGACTGATGAAACAATGTGAGCATCGTTTTTGAGAATAACTCTCTCAAATGAACTGAAATCAGCTGAAAAGCCATTTATCACAGAAAATCATTTTATTAACATCATCAAACATCTGTATTACATTCCAAAACATTGCCTATTTTTGAAAGGATGGTTTAGAAAACCCAGTTATAAACACGATAAAACCAATGTTATAAAAAGTGTTTAGAAATAAGTTTTTAACAGAGTATGCTTTTAACAGCTCTTGTTCAAAAGCGTGATCAAAGACATTTTTGAAAAAATTTTGCATGGCACGGTTACACAACATGCCCTTGGTCCTTCCACAAAATATCACTTTATCACCATTAATCATAAATCTAGTGATGTGTGGAAAATTCCTCATTGACTATTAACGTGACGTTTCTGCTGCCGTTGTAATATTGATGGAGTAAGTTAATTTCATCGAAATGAGATGTCAATTTTATGACACATTTATCGCTTTTAATTTGCATTCCGAAGTATGTCGAACAAAAACTCTTCTGACATGAAAACTTTTAGGATTGTTTATTCAGAAATTGAGATATGGTAATCTCTCGATTGCTGGCAACGAGAGAATAATTTCCAAATTGTATCTTTCTATCTGTATCTCTCCACTAAATTTGACGATTTCATTATCAATTCTAGCGACAAATTTTTGACTGTGTAGCGAATTATTACGATTTGGCTTACTGAGAAACTCGTTTTAACAATGTTGACAATAAATTCAAACCGTTTTGTTGGAAATTATCTGCAACAATTACAGTTGCAAAATTCTGACGAGCGAGTGGTTAGTTGTGATTCATGAATAACTTCTAGAAAAATTATCAAATTGGATACCCAACCTCCCTCACTTTCCTGAAAATTGTGTTTTTCCATAAGCTGCTTCATATTAATTGATTTGACTTTCTTGTTGATAAAAGCATTTTTTATGTCTATCCTAAGACTTTCCACTGCATATATCTGCTTGTAGGCTGCTCCTCATATTTTCATGTCAGATTCTTAACACAAATAATTGAAAGAATTCTGCGTTAATGATTTATAGATTATTACGAATATTTGTCAAGAATAAAGTTTTAGTTATTGACAATGGCATCAGATATAATGATGGAGTCTACACAAACTATCACAAGCTTATTATGCTACTTATTCTCCCAGCGTAAATAACTCGAACAACGAGCAAGAGTATGAATGATAAATTTATATGAGAGTCACACTGAATCAGCTTGCTTATAGTGATATATGACAAAGATGTCGTTATCAAATTCCACAGTCAATCACCACAAAATCCAGTTAGAATATCTGCTAGAGAGGGAAGAGAGAGAGAACATCTATATTTCAAAATAAAATCAAAGACACATGCGAAAGCTGATCGCATAAAAAATCGCATAAATGTTTTACAAGTAATGTCGGCGAAATGACGAAGCATTATTTGTCTGCTCTTCGTCAAATTGACTTGAGCAAGATTGTGGCCATTCTTTTCGTTTGAGGCAGCATTACACAAAGGATAATTTAGGTCGCGAAATTTATGGAAATCACTGAGGTATTTCCTTCGTCTTTCCAGAAAATTTTCAAGTGTTTGAGCATGGACACATGACAGTATGGACAATTTTCTTCATACTTTTAAAATTCTTGTGTAGAACTCGCAAACTTCCATACCATATATCCGGTAATAGAACCCGGATTGATGAGTCATGATTTGATAGAAGCCGGGCCTCTAATAGAACCCGGGTCAGATTCAGAAGCATCTTATGGACCCTTTAGCCCATCATAAACATCCCGTTACTGCTGTACAATTGTTCATATACCTACCGTATACCTGGTAGGTATTCATATACACATGACGATTTCACAATTAGTTGGCTAATAGTGACACAATGAATTCTACATGTAGTTTACATTTTTAATAATGTACCGGTGCGTACCGGTATACTCGTACGCACCCAGGTATTACACCTAGGCATCCTTTTTTTCGTATCTACTTGTAACGAGTGGGTTTATATGACTTACGTATAATACGGACACCACAAGCAGAAATTAGACAAAAGAGAAATACATGTACGAACTGAAGTGTTGAATAATGATGATCGAGAAAGTATGCTACAAGAATACCTAGGCTACTCAAGATATCAGGCGTATGTAAGAAAGATGTAAACTACGGCATACTGTACAAGTAGTAGCGAGAGTCATCATATAAAAGGCCGGTATTTTTATGTAGGTTCACCGAATGTTATTGTTGATATCGTGTCTTCACCGATAAATTTTTAATGTAATTAAATAGAACCCGGGCCTCTAATAAAACCCGGGTAAGAGCAACATGAATTAATAGAACCCCCAGGTTCTATCAGAAGATATACGATAGTTCAAAATATCTAATTACTGAAACGCATGTAAAATGACGATGGTACTGTGAATGTTCGAGGTAAAACTTCTCATTATTCATTATTATTGAAGACACTCTTGTGACGAAAATGCAGACTTCTCTCTCTTTCCTCATCAAGACTCGGCAGAAGTGATACTTAACGTACATTAACTTTCAAGGCAGCGACGACCAATGGAGTCGCTTGCAGGAGCCATTGATCGGCGCAGACTCTCCTTCCCTTCGCTGACGGGAGGGCGAAGCGATGCCCGGTGACAGGGAGCCGGCGAGTGGCTGGGCGCCAATCATACGCTCCAGGTGGATGATCGATCCCACACATTTGGAGAGACATCAAAACTCCCTGCTGACGGACCAAACGCTCTCTCTCTCACTCTCTCCCGCCTACAGTACGCACGATCTCTTGTTGGGAATCAACGACGCTGCTGCGACCCTTCGGCTCACGACCACAGTCATTGCCAAGTTGACGACTGCACGTGCACTCACATTCTCTGCGAACGCCAAATCGGCTCTCTTAAGGGCCACCACCTGCCTTGGACCTAATAAATACATTCACTCACAGGGATTTGGCCTTTTTTCTGTTCGTACCTTGGGGAGGTCGTAACAGAAAATTGGGGGCTCAGCCGGGATTGTTCCAAATTTCATCAAAGTTGTCTTATGCTACTTACGTTGGCATACTTTTCCCATAAGCTACTTACGTTAGCGTTGTCGTCAGTTAACTACCGCTTAAGTTATCAGTCTTCAATAGTTACATAGACATTTATACTCGCGTCTAGCATAGATTCATTAATCTATTCTGTTCAAAATGGCAGACAGTGAAGTTTTGACGTCTATTCCTTCTTACGATGAAATTTTGAATTTTAAAAAGACTGAACTACTTGAGTTAGCTAGACACCTCAGCATTTCGTGCAGTCATAATTTAACAAAAGAGGATATCCGCTCTAACATTTTCGCGGCCCTTGGACGCGATCCTTCTGATCATGGTTCTGATAACGGCGATATTGAATCTGAGGATGAGGACACTTCCAAAATTAAAGCTCTGAAATTAAAATTGAAAATTGAGCAGGAAATTTCTAAACGAGAGAGATTACGTTATCTACAGGAATCAAAGCCGGTTTCTCCTTCTACTGACAGTTTTGACATTAACAAAGTGGTGAGGCTTGTGCCTCCGTTTAAAGAATCAGATGTGGACAGTTATTTCCTCCATTTTGAGAGGGTTGCTCAAATCATGAAATGGCAGAAAAACATATGGCCAATGTTGCTCCAGAGCGTTTTGGTAGGAAAAGCTCAGGAGGCTTACGTGACCCTGTCGCTAGAAGAGAGTTCGGATTATGAAATTGTCAAAAGTCGTATTTTGAGAGCATTTGAAAAGGTCCCTGAAGCGTATCGCTATCGATTTCGCAGCCTAAAGAAATCCGAGTCTATGACCTACTCTGATCTTGCCCATTCTAAAGAAGTCGCATTTGACCGTTGGTGCAGATCCATGATGGTAGATAATTTTGAGCAATTAAGAGAATTAATCCTCATCGAGGAATTCAAACAGTGTCTCCCTGAAGACATGAAGACATTTATCGAGGACAAAGATCCTGAAGATTACAAAGCTTGGATTATGTTATCCGAGGAATATGCAATCTCTCGTAAGCGCTCTAATAAAGAGAGGAAAAGCACATTTAATCACGCGGATCAAGGCGCCTCCAAAATGAAACAGTCTGATAACAGACCAGTTCGAAACCCTTTTAACGGCTCCACCAGACCGGTGACTTGTCACTACTGCAAGAAAACCGGTCACACAATTTCTGAGTGTTTCAAACTCAAAAGAAAGAAAGAGGAAGAGAAAAATTCCGTAAATACAGTCGACTCCAAAGATGTCTTAGCCTCACCGAAAGGAGATTTTCTCCCGTTCACATTCGAGGGCACAGTCTCGTTGGACAATAAAAATGAGGTCCCTGTCACCATATTGCTTGACACGGGAGCGATTCGATCTTTCATCTTATCAAATGTGTTGCCATTGTCAGAAAATTCCGCTACCGGAGACATCATTGACACAGAAAGATTTTGGGGAACCGGAACAGTGAAGTTACACAAAATCAACATTAACTGCGAGCTCGTTTCCGGACCCGTAGTTGTCGGAGTGACCGATCACATACCAGCTCGGGGAAT
The DNA here is from genome assembly GCA_907163375.1 of Prostheceraeus crozeri. Classification (NCBI taxonomy): domain Eukaryota; kingdom Metazoa; phylum Platyhelminthes; order Polycladida; family Euryleptidae; genus Prostheceraeus; species Prostheceraeus crozeri. The sequence continues at coordinate 82,907 of CAJQUW010011278.1, read as the reverse complement.
TACTCTCCTGTTGGGAAATGATCTGGCTGGTTCGAAGATAAGAAAAGGTGTATCAGTTGATATCAACGATTCGCCCATATCTGAGGAGAAAAGGGAAAATGTTGCTTGTGGTGTGACAACACGCTCACAGGCGCTTAAAAGGACTGAAGATGCAGATAATGATACTCCAAATTCTGAAGTCTCCGAGTCTATCAATACAAATGAATTGATGGCGGCTCAAGAACAGGATAATGAAATCAAAAAGTTATTTGATATTGCTGTTTCTGAGCGAGAAATCAAAACAGTACCCCGTGGCTATTATTTCCAGGAATCTGGCTTGTTAATGAGAAAATGGCGGGACCCTAGAGTCCCTGCAAATGAAGAGTGGTCCGTATTTCACCAAATCGTAGTCCCGAAGAAGTTTAGGGGCGAGATTCTGAGACTAGGCCATGAAGTTCCCATGGCAGGTCATCTAGCCATAAGGAAGACTTTTGATAAAGTGACTCGACATTTCTACTAGCCTGGGATAAGATCAGACATTTCTGCCTTTTGCAGACGATGTCATATTTGCCAAGTATCCGGAAAGCCAAACCAAGTAATTCCTAAATCGCCACTTCGACCGCTTCCAATAGTCGAAAGTGCATTTTCGAGGATAATTATTGATTGTGTTGGCCCTCTCCCAAAAACTCGAGCAGGAAATCAGTATTTGCTAACTATTATGTGCGCATCTACACGCTTTCCGGAGGCCATCCCGTTAAAAAGAATTACGGCCGTCCAAATTGCAGACAGCCTGCTGAAGTTCTTCACGTTTGTTGGACTCCCTAAGGAAATACAATCAGACCAGGGCTCAAATTTCATGTCGGGCTTGTTTCAGCAAGTCGTAAACCTGATCGGTGCCAAACAAGTGCGATCATCAGCCTACCACCCTCAGTCGCAAGGAGTATTGGAAAGATTCCACTCTACGCTGAAGACCATGTTGCGGTCCTTCTGTATTGAACACGAAAAGACTGAGATAAAGGTGTCCATTTTGCGATATTTGCAGCCAGAGAAGCCACTCAAGAGTCATTAGGCTTCAGTCCTTTCGAACTAGTGTTCGGCCACGCAGTCCGAGGCCCGTTAGGTTTGCTGAAAGAAAGTCTCTTAAACGAAAATCTACAACAGAAAGATTTGCTGTCATATGTCTGAGATTTCCGTGAAAAGTTAGTGAATGCTACCGAACTGGCACATAAGAACCTTAGAACAGCACAAATATCCATGAAAGAACTGTACGATCAGAAATCAAAAGTTCGAAGTTTTAGCGTTGGGGACAAAGTCCTCGTACTCTAACCGATTGTGAGCAATCCGATGAAAGCTCGCTATCAGGGCCCATATGTCATTTCGAGTAAGATAGATGAGTTAAATTACATAGTGAGCACACCAGATCGAAAGAAAGATACACAATTATGTCATGCTAACATGATAAAGGAATATTATGCAAGATCAATTGAGTCCGATTCGGTTCTTAGTGTGCAAGATATTGATTTTGAAATTAAAAATGACAATCAAAACGCGAGATTAGCGAATTCTGATATAATGAAAGATATGAAATCACTAACAAATCATCTGCCATCAGACGAAGGAAATTCACTCGAAAACTTGATAGTAGAATTCAAGAGCATCTTCGGCGATGTACCGTCTCGTACGGATGTTATTGAGCACGACGTCTGTCTAACGAGTGATATCACTCCGATCAAATCACATCCGTATCGAGTAGGCCCAGACAAAAAGAAAATTATTCAAGAAGAGGTCGATTATATGTTAAAACATAAAATTATCGAACCTAGCAATAGTCAGTGGGCATCTCCTTGTGTAGTTGTCAAGAAAGCCGATAATTCATATCGATTTTGCACAGATTATAGAAAATTAAATGCAGTGACTAAAAGCGATTCTTTCCCCTTGGCCAGAATCGATGATTGTATAGATCGCATTGGGAAAGCCAGATATATTTCAAAATGCGATGTTTTGAAAGGTTATTGGGGCATCCCTCTGACCGAAAGAGCTAGGGAGATATCAGCATTTGTCACGCCAGATGGACTGTATCAGTACCGAGTAATGCCCTATGGCATGAAGAATTCTCAAGCTACATTTCAAAGACTAATGACAAGTTTACTGAGAGGTATGAAGAATGTCACAGCCTATGTTGATGACATTGTTGTACATAATGATAGCTGGGAGGAGCATCAAAAATCTCTGCGCGAACTGTTTGTCAGGTTGCAAGAAGCAAACTTGACCGTTAATTTGAGCAAAAGTGTGTTCTGTAGAGCCGACGTCACATACTTAGGACATGTAGTGGGGCATGGAAAAGTTAAGCCAGTAGATGGACATGTTGAAAAAATGAAAAACTTTCCTCCACCAACTGACAAAAAAGGTGTAATGAGATTCCTCGGCATGTTAGGTTACTATAGGCGATTTTTGCCAAACTTCTCGACGGTTGCATTTCCTCTGACCGATTTACTAAAAAGGAACTCAAAGTTTATTTGGACTACTCCTTGTCAGAAAGCATTCGAGTCATTAAAAACTATGATGTGTGATACACCGATTCTAAATGCTTCAGACTGGAACAAACCATTCGAACTTATGACTAACGCGAGCGACGTAGGCATAGGTGCAGTGTTGACACAGAATATTGAAGGTGAAAGATTTCCAGTTGCATATTTCTCGCAAAAGTTAAATAAGCACCAAAAGAATTACTCCACAATAGAGAAAGAGGCCTTCGCCTTACTCAGTGCAGTTAAACATTTTGAGATTTATATTGCCTCTTCAGTGGGTTCAGTAAAAGTTCACACAGATCATGATCCGTTGATTTTTCTCAACAAAATGAGGTTCAAAAATCGTAGACTACTCGCTTGGTGTTTAGCTCTTCAGGAGTTTAACCTTATTGTCTGTCATATAAAGGGAAAAGACAACATTTGGGCTGATGCCTTATCCCGCACCGGTTCCCAGTTTTCTGAGAGATCTACCCAGGATCCGTCTCAGAGACCAAACAAATCCTGAGTGAATTGAAAAGTGGTGATGAACATTTTTGTGGTGATTGGAGAACATTTCTTCGCGTTTCAAGTCATCGCAATGCTCCGATTATCAACGCTCTTTTATGCCGGGGGATGTGACGAAAATGCAGACTTCTCTCTCTTTCCTCATCAAGACTCGGCAGAAGTGATACTTAACGTACATTAACTTTCAAGGCAGCGACGACCAATGGAGTCGCTTGCAGGAGCCATTGATCGGCGCAGCATCTTCTTCCCTTCTCTGACGGGAGAGCGAAGCGATGCCCGGTGACAGGGAGCCGGCTAGTGGCTGGGCGCCAATCATACGCTCCAGGTGGATGATCGATCCCACACATTTGGAGAGACATCAAAACTCCCTGCTGACGGACCAAACGCTCTCTCTCACTCTCTCCCGCCTACAGTACGCACGATCTCTTGTTAGGAATCAACGACGCTGCTGCGACCCTTCGGCACACGACCACAGTCATTGCCAAGTTGACGACTGCACGTGCACTCACATTCTCTGCGAACGCCAAATCGGCTCTCTTAAGGGCCACCACCTGCCTTGCACCTAAGGGCGGCGGAACGAATTTTTGATTGGGGGGGGTCCAATGTGCATGTACAAGTCCAGTAGAATGTTGTATTCTGCTGTAGACCTACTGCATGCATTATTGTGCGATTGAATGAATTACTTGTACGTTAGTTTATCTTTCAATTATCGCTGTGCTTTCGTTATCGACTAAGCAGCTGTTTGTTACCTACTGTATGGTATCTTCAAAAGTCTACCTTTATAGGGTTCTTTTATTTTCTGATGAATTTTTCCAGATGATTCTTTATTTCCGTGTTGTATGATATAATTTCATACTTGGTGGGGTACTACTCTCTCACTAAAATTTTATCTTGATAGATAAAGATAAAACCATACAGGCCCTACAATAAATATGAATATAATTACTTTTGACATGGAATATGTCGATTACTAGTCGATAAAATCATTGTGTACTGCCATGTATTGCTATTAAGTTTTGGCTTGGCACGTTTTGCAAGTGTTAAATGCTAAGTCACAGGGTCATTTACACATAGTAATCGTTCTGTCAATAGTTGTTAAAGAATATAATACACAGACAAGTAAACAGTTAGTTTTAATAGACACAATATGCAAGTCTGGCCTACCAAATTTTTGGCTGGGATCACCGATAGAATTCATCCTAATTATCAGAATATCATTTAATTGATCATTTATCTATATTTATTTTTCTTAGATGCTTCGATATCAGAAAACAAGAAAATATGATTAAAAGGTGTCGGTCAGTGATCCCTTCGTTTTAAATTGCTTGAATAATTAAAAACAAGTCATATTCGTCTGAATTTATTGACACCAATTGAGGTGAGATTCAATTGAGAGAGAGAAGTCAAGTATTCAGTTTCCAAATTGAGACAAACGCCAAGGGTTGCGAGAAACAAAGTTATGAATTAGTTTTTCCATGTCAATTTTCTCCAAAGTATCTCGCTGAACGTGCAACAGCACAACACTGTTTAGACGTTTTTGAGTCATTGTTGAGCGTAGCCATGTCTTGAGTCGACGAAGAGCACTAAATGAGCGTTCACACTCGACGGATGATGCCGGCCGTACGAGAAGATTTCGGAGGAGAGTCTCAAAATTCGGGAACAGTTGACGCGTAGTTGTATGCATTTCTTGAAATTTCGATGTTACACTTTCCAAATCAAAATTTTTATTTATTGTTTTTGATAGCACCTTCATCTCCGATCGCAACTCAAAAATATTAATCCCCGGAATTCTCATAATCTCTCTCGTCACCTCACTGTCTTCATCGAACAGGTCATCATTCTGCCAGCAAAGAAGTCTGAAGAAGGATGACAAGCCTGGAGATCCTTCATCGAATCTTTTTCTTAGCTGCTGCATTGCTGTATCAAACGCTTCGTAATACTTTAACCGGTAGTGTTGGTGGACTGATAAGGCATTGAAGTCACTTGCTGCACCGGAAATTTTCCTCGGAGTTCTGTGTGGACGAGGAAGGGTAAGGGGTTTCAGACAAAGCTCTTCTATTCTTTTTTCATATTCTTTTAGCTCATTGCCAATCATCTCACGTCTCAATTCCAATTTTTCAATGGTTGCTGTCACCGCTGAAAAAATTCCGTCTAACTTTGCTCCGCGTGTACTAGAAACCTTAACCAGCTGTTCTAATATTTGAAAAATTGACTTAGAGATATCAATGGATACGTACGTGTCACCCTTCTGTAGCTGTCTTAGAATTCCGGATGCTTTTGATCTCTGTTCGGTTGAAGCACTATATGACGTAGAGAATTCGTTCATACTTTTGAGGATAACCTCGTAATTATTCATTATTTCCATCATTCCTTTGTATCGAACAGTCCAGCGAGTAGGGCACAAAGGACGCAAAGTGCTCGACGGTCGATTTTCTGATGAGGATACATTATGTAAAATATTTCTAAACTTTATTGTTCCGGAGAATAACACACCTATATCATTTACAAGAGATACTGCATCGCGTATTACCGGCAGTTCAGCAACAGATGCGGCAACTAGATTGACGCAGTGAGCAGCGCAGTGTGTATAAAGTGCAAGGGGCTGTCGTTGATGAATCAAAGCTTGTGCTCCAGTATGAGCTCCCTTCATGTTGCTTGCCCCATCATACGCTTGTCCTCGTAGGTTTTGAAGAGACAGATTGCATCGCTGAAAAGTGTCCATCAGTATGTTGCAGATAGCTTTTCCTGTAGTTTCCTCCGTTTCGTATAGTCCTGTGAACTCCTCTGAAGGAACCAAATTTTCGTCCACATACCGAATTGTGATGCACTGTTGGTCCTTTCCGCTGACATCTTACGTACCGTCGCACATAACCGAGAAGATTTCTGATTCTTTGATTTTCTCTAATATCGTTCTGAGAACCTCATGTCCCATATCATGTAAAATTTCATTTTGGATGTCATGACTGAGTAAGTGCCGACATTTGTCATTGGATTCCCATTTCTCCAACCATCTCCTTAAATCTGTGTTGTCCTCCGCCCTCAGTTTCAGCAGTTGAATTAAGTTGCCGTCCTTATCATCAGCTCCACGTAGAGGAATGCCTTGACGAGCAAGATATTGAATGGAAGAGAAGATTGCGCGTAAAGCATTGCGTCTGGAAGTCTGGTCTTCTTTCGATTGCATCTCCAGTGTTTCTATAATTTTGCATGCTGAACCCCGCTCTTTGAATCCAATACAAGCAGTCCTGTGCAGATCACTTTTCTGGTGACTTAAGAAACGCTGAAGTGCTTTTTTCCAGTTATTATAACCTTTCGTCGTGAAAGCATCTTCTGATTTCCCGCTATGGTGACCAAGTCTCTGTACGTAGTGCTGACAATAAAAACAAACGACTTTTGATCCGTCCCAGTGTAACCATGGATAAAGCTCAAACCATGATTTTTGAAAATTCAAAGTTTTATTTCTGTTTGCGATAAATTGTGTTGGGATAAATGAAACCTCGAAATGATGTGGTTTGTCTTGAATAGCGGATGTTGTCCGTTCAATTGATTTTAACTTCTTTTGAATTTTTGATTCAGGTTGAGAGGGAAGAGGAGAGGGAGACTCTGATTGAGATACTGTGGATACTCCACGGTGAGAGGGAACAGGAGACGGAGACTCTGATACTGTCGATACCGCACGAGGAGTTGGATCCGAGGGAATTTGAGATTCCGTCGATGTTGTAGACACCATGCATCCTTTCTTGCATTTGCTCCCTTGGTGGAACCAATCCAAAAGAGACTTCCTTTTGCTGCTGTAAAAAAAAGAAGCGGCTACATACAGAAGATAAAGAAAGAGTTAATTACATGTGGTCTATCTACCAGTGGTTCATAAACTGTAAATGTGATATCCCGATGGCAGGAAATATAACACAGTTTTCATGACGTAAATCATGTTTATTGTTAATTGACATTTCAAGTTTTAGCATACATTGGCACAAACACCGGTTTTTTATATGTTTGATGAAACTAAATGTCTTGAAGGTTTAGTGATAACTTAAAAAGTTGAGTAGCAGAAGTATCGCACCAAGTGTTGGAGGGCATATGTAAGTGAAAGAACTGCATGTAGCAGTTTGAGAACCACTGGATACCCATAAACAGTCAACAAAAATTCACGTCTGCTAGGATTTGTTTATTAGTAAAAAAACTCATTATTATTGGTTATTAGTAAATTCATATTTTCCTCGGAATAGGAATAGTTACTTATGCATTTAGATAAAATTTCTGATTAATCAAGAAAATGGAATCAGAAGGAATACTCTGGTCTCGTGTATTTCACAATTTATAATCAAAGCATTTTAAACGGATGGTGTGAAATAGTATTACTATTTCCTAGGTATATAATCATGATCAAGCCTTTCTCTAGTTCTCACATGATTTTCTGTCGATAAAACTACAGGATAGGAATTCAGCAAGAGGAAGTCACTTAAAAAATAATCAACTCACATGTTAGCAAATGCCTACAGATTAGTGACGTTGAAGAATTCGATTTCAAGTGGCAAGTCGTCAGTGTCCTTGTTGGGTAAATGCGGGGAATGCTGAAATGTTAATAAAAGCATGGTTAGATGAACAATATTATTGGCATGGAATCATATTATGATTGAGTTTTCGGGTCAGAAATAAATATTGTAGTCCCGGTTTCCTTAAGCATGTCAGTGATAACAAACTTAATAATCTAACTAAACCATTCCATGAGTCTACGGATTGATAAAACACTGAACATTTATCAAAAAAATTATTAATTCTTTTCACTATTTGATTTCTGTGACTGTTGAAGATTCGATTGCAAAAATTGCTGTATATTGTATTTGTGACTTAATTCTAATGGATATATATCTTGATTTTCAATCGTATTTGTAGATACGGCTTTTTGTTTTGTCATTTCTTTCTCTTTTCAATATTTTTGAAAGTGTATAGTTAACTGCGTTTATAAGTAATAACATAAGTGTATTTATGTAATATGATAAAGACAGTAAGTGTAAATATATAAGTGCATAGTGAAGTACATAGTAGGTACTTCTATGACTTGATTATAGAAATTCAAATAAAATTATAGTTGTTTAGACGGTGGAGATATACTCAGTCAATGTATTCTATAAATCACGTGGTTACAATCTGCAACGAAGAAAAGGTTATTTAAATACTACGCATAAACAATTAAACAATAGGTATTGTTAGTTAAATATCTTTAAGAAATAAGAGCTACCATTATAACCTAATGTTCGGTTAAGCAATGGATTGCTACTAAAAATTTTTATAGATTCAACAATGCTAATCTCAAAGTCCGAGTTTCCACGGTAAATGATTTTAAAGCAATCATTATAGTTACGAAAACAATGGTTACATTGTTCTATGTGTTGTGCAATGGCACTATTGCCACTTAAGTGTTCAAGTTTACGTTGATGCAGACGTCTTTTGGTTTTGCCAATTATATTTTGCCACATGCAATCGCGTCTTGTCTATTGCTTTCAATGTCAGGTTGATCCTGATTGCCAATATATTGGCAAAACCAAAAGACGTCTGCATCAACGTAAACTTGAACACTTAAGTGGCAATAGTGCCATTGCACAACACATAGAACAATGTAACCATTGTTTTCGTAACTATAATGATTGCTTTAAAATCATTTACCGTGGAAACTCGGACTTTGAGATTAGCATTGTTGAATCTATAAAACTTTTTAGTAGCAATCCATTGCTTAACCGAACATTAGGTTATAATGGTAGCTCTTATTTCTTAAAGATATTTAACTAACAATACCTATTGTTTAATTGTTTATGCGTAGTATTTAAATAACCTTTTCTTCGTTGCAGATTGTAACCACGTGATTTATAGAAAAAATTATAGTTGATTTTGAATGTCCAATAACAATTCTCTAACAAGTAGTCCGGCAGCCAGAACGAGTTTCTGTAGGGAACGAGGCCGAAAATGAGACTTTCACAGAGTGATGTGCACCCTATGCCTATTGCGAATCGGCACGTCTGCCGAGTTCTAGTGAGTTCCTCTTCTTGTCAGACATGATCAAAGAAAAACACATGTAAATACAATGGGACGCAGATTGCAGTTTTTGGCTAAAATGAAATTTTGTATGTTTTCTCTGATTAAACGAAAAGTACTTAACCCAGAGTTATAATTTTTGGCATGGAATGTTTTCAGGTCATTTTCTTTCATTTTCATACACCCCTGTCTATATAGCTAAACCCATTTAGATTTGGCGAGCCTCTTAATGTCGGCAAACACAAACATTTTGAGCTACTTTATCCACATTCAACCACATTCTCACATGCATTGCCGATTAGATGCATGATAAAAGCACATGCACATTATAAGAAATGACCTGAAGACATTCCATGCCAAGAATTATAACTCTGGGTTAAGTACTTTTCGTTTAATCAGAGAAAACATACAAAATTTCATTTTAGCCAAAAAATGCAATCTGCGTCCCATTGTATTTACATGTGTTTTTCTTTGATCTTGTCTGACAAGAAGAGGAACTCACTAGAACTCGGCAGACGTGCCGATTTGTAGTAGGCATAGGGTGCACATCATTCTGTGAAAGTCTCATTTTCGGCCTCGTTCCCTGCAGAAACTCGTTCTGGCTGCCGGACTAAAGTATCATTCCTTGAATTGCTAACCATTTTGCTAATGTAGTCTGAATGCACATCTTAATATGGTCTCCATATGTACACTCTCAAAAGTTTCATCCTCCTATAGAAAAGAAGATTATGAATTCTGCTAAAATTCTTGATCTTTGCATTGAATCTTCAGTTTAGGTAAGTAAGCACTTTACATTATTCGTAACCGAATTAATATCGTTTTCCCGTTGTAATATACAGAAATTAAGTGCAATTCCTCGTGATATCGCATTTTTCGCTCATTTTATGAAATCTGATTCAACTCTTCTTTATTCTATGGATATATACGTGGAATATATATCGTTATATCGAACGGTGTTTTTGTTGAGGAAACTTAATGAAATTTTTTTTGCTGTACGTGTGTTAGCCGCTTATCTATAGAATGACTGATGTCTTGAGCTTGTTAAGCGTTAAATTTTCTCTATCGAGATATCTCTTTCGAACAAATTGCTTTGCTTCAAGCTGTGCATGTTTTGATAAAGTACCATGAAATATATGATGACGCATTAAAAGCTACATTTAGTAGATAATATTCTATGAAATAGTATTTAATCGTATTAGTCGCTTTATTTGCAAAGTAAATGACAACGTATTCTGTATTTTGCGTTATATTTTCTACAGATAAATCCTAGAATTTATCTCATCTGAAATTTAAAATCTATATGTAACACTCTATATTAAACGCAGAATTATGGTCTGAATTATCTGCTTAGCAGAGGAAGTACAATGAAGTCAATGCTGATACATCAAACGAGGACAGTTATCAGAAAATTGTAAAACTAGGCTTCAGATTAATGTTAAAAGTTTAAGGTCATTATCAAGTGGAGAGCATCTATGTCTCTAGAATATGAAGATTAATTATGTGTGAGGTTTTTGTTTAATTTGACCTAAGCTAGCTACTTCCAAGATGAGACGAACAACCATCTCACGATCGGAGCTGCTGGCGAATCGACTGCAACTTTTAACGTCCGCCTCCACTCTCAGGCCGGTCCGTCACAGATAGTCTGTCTGATCAGGGTGCCTGCTAGTTTCGTAGACCGTCAAAGTTGTTGCATTCGACACTACCCCCAGACAGGTCATCCGAACAAAGTAGGGGAGGAAAACTAAGATTGATATTTAAACATACTGTAAGTGGTGGCCAGCCGCTAATTATGGGGTCATCCTATATTTCATAGCCGAGTCAGTGGTACACTAAGCCTTTGAGTTATTCTTCCTTCGGCGGCTTCGCTAGCGGAGCTCTTCCACGTTCCCGCTTAAGACAACCACCCAGGAGTGAATCCCGGGGCCGAGGGTTGTCACACCGAAGTAAGTCAAATCTGCTGCCAGATTTGACACAGCGACAAGGCTCTGGAGCCGCTGAGGAGATCTAACTCCATACTGTATATTGTACCACTGACCTTGAATGTGAATGCATCATTTTGATTTGTAATGGAACTTACCGTGTGAAATTGGCAATCAGGAAATAAAAGTGTAGAGCGAAAACTACGGACAAGAAAGTTATGAAACTTCAGCGACTCATATAACCGTGCTGGCAATGTGTGAAGACCGAGGATACAAGCAATAATAAGGCAGTCTGAAAACAAATAGAATTACAGGCACATGTGTTAATCTTCATTATTGGTCGAAATTCACAACGCCCGCGTCCACAGTTGGTCAACTGAATTTCGTGCATTAGATGAGTTGATACATGGATTCCTTGGTTGATAAGGCTAGCAGCCGTTGCGTCAAGTGTCTGTTGCAATATAACAGCGGGGATCCAGACTCCGAATGTTTGGATACTGAGATATTATAAACAACGTCCTATAGAATTCTCTTCCGCTTCTTGATTTTATATCTTTCCAATACCGAACTGATGGCATAAACGATGGTTCCATGGCGATTTATTTGACAGGTCTAATAAACATTCCAGTTTTAGTAGTTTCAGGAATGGATAATGGATTTATCCACTTGAGTTTCCATAGATGACAGGTGTTGATTGAAACTATGGTTTGAAAGTACACCGCTGTCTTAGTACTCGGCGGAATTATTTCGAATGAATCACCAAGTTGTTACCCAACTAAGTCTGAGACTAAAGAAGATCAGGAAACTCGGATTTTTTAGCCTATATATACAACATTCGAAGCTAACAGTAATTAATTGTACAGACACACCCCAACTTTCATTTGAAGTTCAAATTATTGGGGGGGTCCTGATATTGATTGGATCCCCCTTAAAAAATATTGGGTCCCATACTTGGACCTAATAAATACATTCACTCACAGGGATTTGGCCTTTTTTCTGTTCGTACCTTGGGGAGGTCGTAACACTCTGGAGAACCCTTAAACCATACTATGTAATCCGTCTGGGGCTATGTGATTCACAATCTGAAAAAGGAGGAGAACTCCTTCCTGTGATGACGACAGTATCTTCTGAATTTAACAGTGTGGCAAAATAAGAACCTCAATACGTTGGAAAAAAACGAAATAGATTTTCGTTGCAATTGCATTGATTTGATTCTATATTAGATGGTAAAGTGTTGTTTTGGATTTCTTGGAATGTGCAGACAGTTAAGGTTATGCTAAACATACGTGGTTACAAATTTAGGGTTAGTTTCCTTTTTCCCATCATTAGCAGTCTGGCAGGAAGGAACTATTTTATCACCGAGGATTAGAGAGTGAAATGCTTTGAATTTGACATTAAACCTCTGCATGAGATCATTAATGTCAAATCAGATGAAACAATTAACTAAATAGCTAAACTTTCCAATGATAGCAGCTGTTTGATTTGAGGAAGTTGTGTCTGACTTATGAAGTGTGGTTCATGATTTAAGTGCATAGTGAAACTAGTGAAAACCGACTTTTCTGCTATCACGTGTAAGCATGCTAGACATGGAATCTGTCAGCTGGTTAACGACTTTTATGCCGGGGGTAGGCAAGACCCTATTGAATGAACAGTTTGGAAATCAGAATCAGCATCCTCACATTCAAGCCATCTTGATCGATTTTCAAAGTGATTCAATGATTGCGCCGAAAGAATTTATCGATTGTTCAACAAAGAAATCCGATTTTTCGCTTTGCTTATGTTAGGTAGACAAGAATGGACATAAGCAGTTTGTGGCACCGATCTAGGTCGTTGTTGCTGGATCTTAAGATGACTCAAATTACTGAAACATGCAACAGTTGTAGATTCTTGCCATCAGGCGATCAGTTGTAAGTTTTTTTATTTATGTATAAAGATAAATGATAACAGCCATTAATAGTACATGGATATAGGTGTAGGTAGAGTGTCGACTCAAAAAAGGATCTGTATACAGTGAAAATTTTTATATGGAGGGATTCAGTTTTTTGCGGAGATTACGCTCCCGTGGTCCAAAAATTTATTTGAACAGTTTTAAAAAAGTCAAAATTTTTCCAATTTACATACTACCGACATGACGCCCCTATATAAGTAGTATGAAGCAAGTTGGATATCAAAAGGAATGAATATTTGCTAACAAGCATCCTAACTAAGCTGAAATTATGCTGATGATCAAGGAAATATACTGAATTTCATTATAATGGAAGTCTTCATGAAAAATTCGAGATCTAATTGTGCTGTCTTGTCTGAGATTTCAAGATTTTCATTCAATTTTCATAATCATGATTTTATGATTCACTAAATTCATGTTTCATTTCTTGAATCTCTTGAATTTCTTGAATGTGGACCAATTTACATCTTTCAAAGTTAATTGAAATCATTGTCTTTGATTCTGCTATTTTGCTCTGCCAGTGTCAGGTTGCCTGTGATATGATCACGCTCTTGAGGTTGAGCATGAAAGTAATAGGAACCCATTGAATTGCTACTTTAACAAACATTAGATCTCCAAGGCTGTCATGACACTGAGAATCTGAAAAAATACCATCATTCCTTCTGCAATACAATCATGATCACTCAATTCCGTGGTAATTTCTTCAAAACTGCGAAGATTTGCATATCTCACTTTTGGTAGCAATTACCAACTATATCCCCGACGAGGATATACAACTATACACATTAGGGATTTATTAAATGTGGAGTTACCGCTCTACCTAATATACCTACTCTATGGTACGTGTATTTACAAAGTACACTGATAAACTGCTGGTGTCTTTCAATTGTCATCCATTGGAAGTCGCCATCGTTCAGGTACCGTTGTCATGACAATACATTTTCATGGCGTGATATCAAAGATTATTGTTACAGAGTGTCGGATTTCTATGGTAGGAAACTTATAATGTGTTTATTACCACAGGAATTTACAGCAAATTAATTAAATCAATGCTACACCAAATTCCCATGCAAAATATGTACGCCTGGTAGGACTCTAGTTTAAAGGTTTTGTCCTTCCGAATTGCACGTGTATACTCGTATATATATGCTAAAATTTCATTTCAACTTTTCTATCTCAATTTTTAACTAGTCAATATTATTTGCCGTAGGATACTTAAACACGTCTAAGAAAATTTCATGAGGTCTTATATGAAACTCATATTTTTGTCGTCAAACTGATATTTCAAATTTCGAGAGTATTTTCGTGATTACTTTAGATTCAGTTGCAATATTCGTGGGAAAGCTATGGGCGAATTGTAGTTGTCTACAATTGTCAGTTGCAACTTGTAATGCTAATGAAATGTCTTTCCGCTCATGCAGGGAGGAGCAGAGAAACTGTATGTTTTGGCATCTTAATAGTTGAATTGTTAATTAAGATAGATGCAAAATAATTATTTCAAATCTATGCATTCATATATACATATCGTCCGTTCGGGTATCAATGCATCTTTAATTTTATTGTCGCTATTATATAGTCCTCAGAAACGAAGCGCGAATTTTGAAGATGATTGTAGTTTTATGTAGCTTTGTAAATTCAATTTCACAATGTTTGTCTAGATTTAAATCAATTCTCATTGCACTAGATAAATGGAAAGAATTAGCAATCCTTACGCGCAGTGTCAGTACCAACCACGTGATTCCCGAGAACTATTTGAATGAAATTTATTTTGCCTCCTCAGGCATTACACCTTCTTGGGGGCCTGGACATTCATCCCGCTGTGTAGCGGGTAATCATGCGTCACATCCCACGGGGCAGTGGGTAGTCTATGGTCAAATCTTGATGATTAGAGTCATCTTGAAATACTGGAGGGAAATTCTAATTGCCGGAACGGTTGCGTGAAGTGCATCAATTATGGAGAGTCAGTACTTAATTTACAAAGCGATTATCATATTGGGCAAATTCGTGCAATAAACAATTAGTGACAGAAAAGTCAAGTGAGCAGGACACAGGAGGATTTAAGGTGGACGGAGAAGAGCTTGTTCCGCTTGTGATAAGTCGGAGAAAACATTGTCCAACGGAGGTTGCCAGTAGGCCAGGTCTCTTCTAGGTGCCACAATTGGAGTGAGGGATCGGAGGATGTGTTGGTTATCGATCGCTTGTTGTGGCGTTGCGCCGAATCTTGGTGCAGGCCTCTCGGTGCTCTCCTAGAAGGGGGTTGACCCTCGCTCGAGCGTAGATAGTGTCCACGGGGGTGTCGAGTCCGGTTCGAAGGGCAGCTCGAAGTCCTCTCCGGGCCAATCGATCCAGGGTGCGCCATGACGTGGGTGGAGTTGCTGCCAAGGCCGGTCTGAATCATAAGGGAACTGAATCACAAGTGCGTTAGATTTCTATTGATCTGATCTCCATGGTTCATCTCATAGACATCTGACTTTCGTTTTGTGGAACTAGAATGCACAGCAGTTGTTTCCTGATTGTCATTTCAACTCCTCTGTCATGCACCGATCGAGGTCACTGTTGCTGGATCTTATGTAGAATGAATTAAATACCTCAATCGATGCATGCAAAGTCGTTATTCGCATTTGTTTTAGTTAATAGGACCTGAGTGAAAACCTACTGATGTTGAAGAAAGTGAAGTTGCCTGTTCAGTTAAATACCAATCTGGATGAAAGGTGTTAGATCTTAATGAAGATGGATCAAGTTTTGAAAGCAATTGCTGACTCTTGTCTTCAAGTGCTGTACTGTGTGATATTTTGTCAGCATGATTTTATATTTAAACGACTATTATAGCATCGCTAATCTATAAAGCACACTGGCAAGGCACCGTTACCTTGTCATTGTCAATATCCGGATGGTTTGCAGAGCCATCAAGCTATCGTGACTGCTCTAAAATTTCGATCGCTGTGACAGTTTTCACAAGGTTCGGAACCGCCCGCCAAAAATTTTGAAGACAGGCCAATTATTCTAATTAGGCTTATATGGACGATTGACGAAATTCATTCTAGCATTAATTTTCCTGCCAGCTAAAATAGAATTGCAACATTGTAGGAGTATGTAAAACTATAGCGTAATTTTTATCACGCAGATATTGCGATCCATTTCTTGAAGACCTATCTTCAAATAATTATTTAATGATGTACAGCGACTGACAGAACCGGAGTATATTACTGAAAGCTGGCGATGATAAAGTAGTTTAGGTACTTGGAATAACTAGTACAACGCACGAGGATAATTTACTAAGGAATAATGTTCAAAGATACAATCATTTGGAAGTACATTAATAAGTTAAGTTAATAAGTCCATTTATTACTTAGTTACTGCTAACCTGAAACCAGTATTACAGAGACACCGGC
The DNA here is from genome assembly GCA_907163375.1 of Prostheceraeus crozeri. NCBI lineage: Eukaryota > Metazoa > Platyhelminthes > Polycladida > Euryleptidae > Prostheceraeus > Prostheceraeus crozeri. The sequence goes on along the minus strand of CAJQUW010011278.1, from coordinate 66,610 downwards.
TTAGTTCCGGCCGGTTTTGACTACACCGTCTACCGACCTGGCCGATTCCAGTCCTGGTTTTCACGACTCTTTTCGTCGCTACTTTTCATTTGATTGCTATGTTCAATCAATTTATTATCTTTGAATTCAGAGCACTCAATTAATTGGAAGCAATTAATCAACAATAATTGAAAATCAAAGATTCTTTCATAATCTCTGCCACACGTTAATTTAACACGCCACTTCCTGCGTTTGGTGTCAGTTATCCTCCTCTCACGCCCTCTTAAGCTTTTATCTGCTGTTTGTATCTTTTATACGCCTTTCAGTCACTCAATAACCACTTTAAGTTGCTCTTTACTTTAATCTGAACTGATGACCGATTATCTCGCCTCAGGTGCCGCAGGTGTTGATATACATTCTTGTCTGTTAGAAGATGTTGTTTGATCCAGTCAGAGGGCAAGACAATGATAGCACGGACGACCGGAGCTTACAGCAGCTCAAAGAAGACACATGGCAAGCAGAAAGAACATCGACAAAGGAGACAGTCATCGGCAACTTTCATGACTAGCATTCAAGACGAGGGATCCGCGCGTAGACAGTCACAAACTGCGAATGTTGACCAAGTGTTTGAGTGGTATGAGGTGAGACTTTGCGACTTGAATTAACAAAATTGTAGCAATCAATACAAGTTGGCTGCCAGCGAGAGATAATTCTTCATTATTCAGGTGACTTCAAAAAATCATTCTCCTTCAATGCTTTATTGGCTTCAGCTTAAAAAAGCAACGTTGAAATACATGTATAGCCCCTATGCGTTTCAAGTGCTATTGGCTTTTATGCGGAATATACTCCCTACAGTAGCCTAATAATTTTCTTCTTATCTTATTACATTCTTGCTGGCTTTTTGGCACATTTTCAAGTCAAGTTTCATAGATTTTCTATACTATCTATCTCATGATCTTATCATATTTACATTAGAGTACATTGGTTACCACCAACAGCTTCCTGCTTCTTCAATATCATTTGCAATCTCTCTACACTGTTTTTCTTGTTAGGTGAAGGAATAGTTGATTCTCAGTAGATTTGCACGCAATATGTTTACAAACATGCTGTGAGGTAGAGATTATTAATAGAAATTCCAGCAGCTGAAATCTCTTCATCAACTTTTCTCATCATAGCTTCACCCTCATGTGCTCAGCTTGAGTCTCTGTAAGGGTCCAATTTCATTTAGGAGATGCAATATGTTAGACAAAAGTTGTGGACGCCTCAAGCACCAACCAGAGCTCGCAGAAAGATTTCGAATTCAATTCGATTCGTCAGTTTACTTGATGGAGACACATGTGGTGAGGGAGAGACGCCTCGTTGACGAGAAAGGCGTTTGATGGAGCAACAGCAAGTCGAGTCAGGGAGAGGAGAGACCGTAAGTCTAACTGGGTAAAGTCTAGGAGAGAGAGGGATTGATAACGGGGCCAGAAACCATACACATTCTAGAAGAAAAATTCTATACTAAGTGATTACTACTCTTTATCATGTGCAAACATTTGGATGTTTCAATACAGAACAAAGAAAAAACTTCTTATCAGGGATAGTTATTTTCTATCAAATTTCATACAATGAGCAGCATGAAATTACATAATGATTCATTATTTTGTGATTTGACAAGTATCAATCTATTCTGTAGCAATTAGGACTTAGACTTGCACTCGTACACGGTGATGTCAGCGGGACTCGGACTCAACGGCAGAGTCCTACCAAGTCCGAGTTCGGTAAAGTAGAATAGACTATGATGGTTTTGTTGATGGTAATTTCAGTCGCTCGTTTTTGCGCCGATTGTTATATCTTGAGAGGAATCAAATTACTGAAACATGCAACAGTTATAGATTCTTATCACAAGGTGATCTATTGCAAACTATTTTATCAAAATGCTTAATTATATGTAAGGAGAAATGATAACCGTGAATAGTGACAAACAACAGTGACAAGGTGTTGGTCCCTAGCCACTGTCAACAACTGGAAGCCCCATCATTTAGGCACCGTTGTCCTGACAACGCATATCCACGATATAGCATTTTCAATGTCCATGTCCGCTCTAGTCTTCTATTATCATAGTGTCAGATTTCTATGGTTACAACATAATAAGCTTGTACTTCTACGATGCTAATGATCACGGTTTTGAAGCAGTCTACTGCTTTGATCAGAGCATTATTATAGTACCCAAGACACATTCGTGTACAATCATGCTATATGTATAAAGTATATGTATAAGGTACACGCCAATATGGAATTTTGAAATTTTCAATTAGCAGGTTGGTGAAATTTCGACGGGCATTCATTAAATATCACGAATTTTTATCAGATGATAAAATGATAATGAATTAATGATCGAATTAATGTCAGATGAATTTTATCATTCAATGCTATTAATACATGAGACATTAATCAATTAGGCATCAGGTGATGTAATATTACTTATGTAGAATAATATTCGTACCCTTGTTATACATGTATGAAAGGAAAAAGCACAAGTTCACAGCATCCATAATTGTTGAACTGGAATTACTTATGCGAAATATAACAAAGTGCCTATTTGAACAATTCATCGATGTGTGATTCCTACCGCTATGCTGCAGCGTGTAGCGGAAATATCAATGGATTATCTTCGTCAGCTCCGTTCGTGCGGCCCTCTTAGGTTTTGAGGAGATAATTGTCGTTGGTATGGGGGAAATAGAAAAGCTTGCTGATGTGATCAATTAATCATGTTTCAATTTGGCTGGCATTTGACGCATATCTCAGCACATTGTCCTTGTGCGTCATGAGAGCTACTATAATATAATTAGAGTGAACGAACCACGAATTTGATAGAGGAATCAAATTGATTCAAAGTTAATCAAGTTCGATTCAATCATCCCTCATCGGTTTAGAAAATGGACATGCTACCTACATCCACTCAAGCTCTGAGCAGCGCATCTAGATACTGATTCCGCCATCCTTTCCTCAACGCCTCAACATTTTTGCATGAAAATAATTGAACACATGCGTATTATAAATAGCAATTAAAGTTATAAATCAAACTTTATCTTGAAACATTGAATGACTTATTTACCTTTGAGAACTAGTTCTGGGGTTGCCATCACAGCGGTACAAAATCCTCCTTAGTTTTCAAATGTATCTTTGTCCATTATATATCCACATTCTTCCTGCTTGCTTATCCTATTATTGATTCCATTCTTTTTTCAACGATCGTTTTCACTCTTCCTGGCTTTATGAATGAATATGAATGTAAGTATTTATTCCATCACAGTGGTGCGGCAAATGCATTACAAAACTTAGTACAAAGGTGAAGCTACACATTAAAAGACTAAGAAAACAACCAGTCAATCAATTCACCAAAGCGAATAAAAGAATTGCTGAAGCGAACAGTTTTTGATATAGGGACTCTCAGAATCGAACTATTTCTTCTGGTCGGAACGCGACTTTCAGACATCTCACGCAATGAATGACTTTTGTGTTTAAAAATTTTCTTCATAGGATTACAACATACTTTTTCAGATGAAGCGGTGAAATCACTAAATACAATATTCCTGAAAATTTACAAGCTTGACATTCAACACGCATTAGTTTCTTGAAAAGGTAACAGCAAATTACAAAAACATGGGAATAGGTAGAGCAGCAACGATCTGATGAGAAATACATAACAGTTATAGATGACATCTTGTGGAGTGCCGGCACGTCATAAATTTCTGATGATAAAGAAACGTTTTTAACATTTCTTTACTATGTCACTCACATGTAAGTTCCGTGATAAGTCGGATGAAAAAATTCTCTCAAAATCTTGACCGACGTGACAGAAGGAACAATCTAATTTGAAGAAGACCTTTTTCGTTATACAGTTCAGCACTTACTTCAGGCTTTACGATTGAACTGATTTTGCATCTTTTGGGGAAATACAAGTCTCCTACAGGCCTCCTTTCAACTATTGAAATTGAAAACGGTGATATAGGTTATGGCTCATATATTCTCGATAATTTTCTTGAACAATGAACACTAATACTGAAAGATGACCTCTTCAAGATAGAATGCAACAGAAATCGATGCGAATTGTCGTTTAAAAAGTGACCCTAGAGTTTCAAATCCGAAATACAACTTCCTTTTAAAGTACTTTTAAGCTGAGGAAGCTTGCCATAAAATGTGAAATGTTCATATATTATTTCTGTTGAATAAGTCTTGATGTTTAACTTTTCATTCCATCATTCATGTAAACACAGCAAGTTTATGTATAGAAAATATTCTACACCCAGGTAGAGATTTCGAACTGACAGCGATCTGCGCAACGCAGGTGTGATACAAATAGAGTTGCCTGACCTTTTTCGGAGAGAAACATGTGATAGATATTTTGCCACTTCGATCAACGACAATTTTCACAAGCATCAAATCATGATTTTCAATTCCTATTTGACCCACATCAAGTCCGTCGGACTTTCTGATTCGTAAAACTCGTGAAGCCCGGCTTCATGTGATGAAGGTTGTTGACGTTGTTTTACGAGAGATAAACATAAAGGACAGCGTGTACCTGCAATCTGATTGCGGCAATTGAAAGCTGTTTTGCAAGAAAATCGTGTCCCGCTTAGATGAATGAAATGTGATATATCTCAGAATCAATTTTTGCTCCTGTAATTCGTTTTCATACAAAAACGAGTTACAATGAAAATGTGTAAGATAAAAGGAATACGCAGCATCTTTGAATTCATATCTTTTGAATAAGTAAGCCGCTAGAGTGTAGAAAGTGCATCGATGTGCTTGTATGAGGACAATGTATGATTTTAAATAATCATACATTGATTTAATCATTGTAATTTACATTGTAATAATCATACATTGATTACATAGATTTCAAATAATCATTTCAAATTTTCCCCATGGGGACATCAAGTATTTGACCTTTTTAAAAAAAATGCTTTTTACAATAGAAAGCAATTTTCTTAATTTCTTTCAAAATTAAGCATCTTAATGAATTTAAATGACCTATGGACCATCGACTGAGTACATGTAAATTTATAATAAATGCACTTATTCATCCAGAAATGCATCTATGTGAAATTAAATTAATAATTACAAGAACCTCTAGAGACTACTGATAGTAGCTTTCTTAGTAATACTGTCAGTTTTGGTACAGTGTGTGGTCTCCGTGGTACAGCGGTTAAGTGCTTGGCCTAGCGATCTTTTGGTCCAGAGGTCGAGCCCCGAAGGTGTCATTGGAAGTCGGCAGGAAGGGCATCCGGACTAAAAGAACTGCAACGCTCCATAAGTCAGACTATGTCAGCACCATCCAAGTCCCAAGTACGGGGAGTAGTGACGTAAAAGCTTCACTGCCAGTTTTGGTGCAACTGTTTGATCTCTTGTGAAAAATGGACAGGTCAACGTAGCTTGAACTTTTTTGTTGCATTCATTCACTTTGATAAGCAGTTGCTGCATTCTTTCTGTGCTGTATATGGCTAATACAGCAACAGATTACACGTATTTTATGCACATGCAATTTTGCTGGGTTAGATTTTAATTAGAATCTGTAGACTTTCTAACACGAAACCTTGCTAGCTAGCATTTCAAATTTTTTCAATAATCATGTGGTTCGACCTTCAAATAGTAGTAATTGAAGTTCTACACGTAGGCCTAATTAGCTTCTACAAGTAATCGATACTTATCCTCATGACCTTTATCTTTACCTTCATCTTTGTACCTTTGTCTTTATTTTGCTTTGTTGATTTCTCCACATTTTGTAAAGACTCTCAATGAAACGCGCCTCTATTTAATGTAAATCCAGTCTTTTACATGTAGAAATTGATGAACGATTAGGCGATCATGTGTTATGGCATGGATATCGTCAAAAGGCTCATTAGATGACTCGTTAAATTCTTATTTCATCGGTTAATACAAATTGAAAATATAAACAGTAATAGAGGAATAAAACTGCAGTTTTATGCTTTCTAGCATGAGGCCTTGCCTATTAAAATCATCTTTCACATCTCATTTCTCATTAGTAGCATCAGTTGTAAATTGGAGCAAATTTTCATTTTTTGAATAATTCTCTCTCCCTTTGACTAGCTCATAAATTGTTATTAGCAGTGACAATGAAGAAGCTACAAGGAAATTTTCCATATTTCGTGTTCATGCATTTGAGCAGAACTCATTGTTCAAATCTATCCAGTCAAGAGTTTTCGTGTTCAAAAATAACTTCAAGTAAAATTGTCCATCAGTTTACCAATAAAATTAGCAAGGATTAAGGGGGCATGGTCACGCTGAAAGGAAATTTCAAAGAATTTAAAACTTGTTCAAAATTAGGTATCCAACATTTTGAACTTCTATTTCCATTACGAATACAAGCGAGTTATAGCAAAAATAGTAATTTAGACACACACGACAAATATTCCTTGATATGATTTCATGCAATTCTGATTAATACTTTAAAAATTAAAGATGGAGGTCGAATTGGATCCCACTGAGATCTCAGTGCGCTGCTGATTAAGCCAAAGGCGCAACAGAAAAGAGATTTTCAGGTGTTATAGGTTGATTTTTTGTTGAAAACCTCAAACTTCTTCAAACTAAATGATTAAGTTCTTGTGTTTACATTGACCACTTTGCTTAGGGGATTTTTGAAACATGTACTTATTGGTAAAAATGAAATTCAAAAACTCGAATCCAGTTCTTTGTTCTACAATAGTGACTTCCGCAGACGATGTGATCCATATAACACAGTGAAGCATTATGATTTCCGAACCGTCTCAATTATTCTTTTTCTTATTGCTTTGTAACTGGACAAAATTAAAGACAATCAGTGTCCATCAATGTTTATTGCTTAACGCATATGATCCCGGTTTCTATATCACGAGTATATTCTTAGTTACATCACCTCAGGAGTATTCTCAAGGATCTTACGGCAATCCGAGAGCATGCATTAAAGTTCTCCTGTACTTGGTAAGCTCCTGGCGATGCTATTCAGACATTTATTACTTGGACGTAGTAAATTAAATATAGAAGTGCTTGTTTGGCAATTTCGATTAAACTCTACCCGTTTTATAGACTGCGTGTACTGATTGACAGGTTGTTTCAATCATTTGTTTATTGATTTCTCAAATAGAGACCTGATCGCTCATTCATCCCAACGTGTTGCTGCTGTAATGTCACAGGTTGATCTGTTGGTGTGTAGACACCCCACTCGTTGTTTTACTGCCGCCACATGTTGCCGCGCAGAATGCGTTATGGCGAGCAGGTGATAAGAAGAGTAAATATTATAGGCCTGTGCACGGTCATGTCAGATGGCGTCGAAAACAGTCTACCGGCTGTCCATAAGCGAGGAAAGAAATGACAATCCGAAGCAAGTAAGCAATATGGCATCACCGTTTCAAAGTATTCAAATGTGGTAAGCTTTTGAGCTATGATTACATTGAGACTTTTCAAATGTAAGAAGACATAGACGAATAGTTTAGAATGTAGTGAGATTCCTGTTATGATGATTGATGCCAAGAGTGAAGTGAAGGAGTAGGCTAATGGAGAATGACGCATGCAGAAAACTTGCATACCTTCGGATTTGACCAGAATATTTCTCTGACTTTCGCAAGTTCTCAAATACCGGCATTTGCAATCAGTTAAAAGTTGCACTTCCATTCACATAATCTCAATTCCGATGCAAGTGATTTCTCTATAATGAAGATGCTAGGATGCATTGAAATAGCACAATCATGGAGCTCATATTTGTTTAAAGTGAATCAAATCCATTCGAAAACATTTTCTCCTTGCAATGTTATCACCTTTTCCATTTCAAGTATAAGAATGCGACATTCAATCGTTAATTATCTCAAATCAAAAATAAAACTGTGGTTTCATTTGAGATTATACATTAATGAACTGAGATGTAAGATTACTTCGCAGATTTACTTCAATTCAATTATAGAATTATGTAAAACGATAATAAATTAACTAAAATCAAATGTAAATCCTTGATCTTTCTGAAAGAAAATTGACTGTATCCCAGTTGCTGCGGTGCATCATTCGCTGACATACAAATGCTGATGCTTTTAGTTTTCTTGCTGTTGTCGAAAATGCTTTCTTTACATTTGAGCTCAATAAATTTCATTAAGCTCATTTAGTTTTCAATCAAACATGCTGCTTAGATTCAACGGACATCTTTTTATTCGTTTATACTTGCACATGTGCATGCACCTCTCATATCCTGCATCCATCTATCTTTCATCCTTATTTCTATCTCGCACAAAACAGCAAAAAATGATCCAAATATTCATGTATTTATAAAAACGATGTGCATTATTAATTTATTCATGGTTGATGTCATCACCTGCTATGCAAGATGGAAGAAGAGTCAACATATGCTGATAAAGTCGACGAACTTTCACGTACGTAACCGAACTGATGGATTGTTCTGCCAACTGCATCGTAGTGGCTATTCGTTGTTGATGGGTCTGCTGTAGCAGGTAGTGCCTTGTCTCCGCCATCAGTTTCTTGAACTCCGCTTTCCGTATGCTGAATGCACCTTCACAAATATTCAGAAACGGCAATTATGCCGGCTGGAACCAGTAGGAGTGACCTGCCTAAAGGATATCGTCTGAGTCAACGTTGTGAAGCAAATCAGCAAAATTATCAGTCGACATGCGGAGCTAAATTGGCTTTTATAGAGATATCTATCAATGAATTGCGAATATTATTCATGAATTGAGATATGCGACTTCACTTGTTTCTGTCGTCAACAATTAGGCTAAACAATAGAAATGAGAAATTGCATACTTGAAATGAAATTCATGACAGCAGAAGTTAGCAATTGAATGCCTGAATTGAAGAACTATTGTTGATCTGAGTAATCTTAACATTGAATTTAGCGATTCGATACATGAACTGGAAAAGGTGAAGTTATCACAATTATGAAGAAATTCAAAGTTATCTGAAAAATGAGCCTTTCATTTCTAGATATGCGATTGGCATGTTGCGTTAATTTTGGCGTACATTCATTAAATGCTGCTTTTTTCACATTACTAGCATTTCATCTAAGTTAAGCTTACCAGTAATAAGCTGCTTTTTTTGCAAGCGCATTTCATCCAATATCAGAAATCATCAACATGTCTAGAGCACATTTCTCAGCATTGATATAACTCCCTAATTAAACATGCAGACATACCCGGAGTAGATTTAATACAGATTGTTTCATAAAAAATGGATCACCCCTAAACATCGCCTTAACTTCAACTTTGTCTAACTCCGCCAAACTTGAACGAATTTCTCTGAAATTTGGAAGATATGTCAGTTGTGCTTACTAATATCATTGTTGGAAATTTCAAGCATGAATATTGAGCTGTTTTACTGTTATAGATAAAAAGTAGTAGATAATTTGATCTTCATTTAGCAATGTTACACAAAATCATACCTTACTCTTACAAAATTACATTTGTTTCCTTTGTTATGTAATATGCTGTTCTACAAGCCAAAAGCTATCAAGCAAAACAAAAATATAGAAAATCGGTCAATCAGAGCCAGTATAGCACCATTATTCATCAACAATAATGTAACTGCTACATGTGATTAACTGGACTTCATGTTCCATAGCTTCCTGACTTCGTTGCGGTGGTGTTGGCAGCACTCCCGATTGCTTTCAGCTAGAAATCTATCTCTTACCGGTTGAAAGCAATACAAAGCACAAATGAACAATAACGAGATCGCATTCACAAAAGGCAAAGTGTCAGCCTTGCTAGAACTAGAGTTTTCTTTGCGAGCTACAAGCAAGCGACTAAATGTCCCTTACACAAATGTGCATCGATGACATAATGATGATTTTCGACTCTGTCGTAAAGAGGGCTCTGGCCGTCCACGCAAAACATCCAAACGTAGAGACCGCCTAATTTTGAGATTTGTTAAAGTTGATCCAAGTCTCTCGTTAACTGAGATGGCTGCACTAGACTCGTCTATTTCTAAGTCCACTATTCGTAGAAGACTTATTGAGTCGAATTTCAAGAGCTGTAAGAGGCCCTCTCAGATCGAATTATCAGATCAGCATACAAAAAAACGTCTCAGATGGGCAATGAGTCATTGTCACTGGCGAAATCAATGGGATCGGGTTGTCTGGTCTGATGAGGCATCAGTCCGTCTGAAGGATAGTGATGGTCGATTGAGATTATGGATAAAATCTGATCAGGAAATTCCGAGACATTTACATCGTCCCCGGGTACAAGGTGGTGCGACACTACTGATTTGGGCTGGCATTTGGACCAATGGCCGCTCTGAACTTCACATACAGCAAGGAACGATGAATTCTGAACGCTATGTGAATGTTTTACGAATGAACATTGGCCAAATGACAGATCAACTTGGTGCTCCATCGACTTGGCTATTTATGGATGATAATGCTACGTGTCACAGGAGTAGTAGAGTCAACTTATGCAAGTCTCAATTAGGGCTTAGGAAATTATCTTGGCCAGCTCGTTCTCCTGATCTGAATCCCATAGAAAATGTATGGAGAAAGTTAGATCAGTCAAAATTCAACGATATCATCGAATCAATGCCTAGACGAATTGGTAATGTCATTGACAATAAGGGTAGAGCCACAAAATATTAGCTTCTTAAGAACCGTTACTGTATCATAGCTTATCAGATTAAATAAAGACATTTAAATATATTAGGGACATGAAATAACATGAAAAATGCTTTCTGTATCATACTTATGTTTTATTTAGTCAAATTTTAGGATGATCCACTTTTTATGAAACGGACTGTAGTTCATATTAGACTCGATATTTAAAAATTCTATTTGCATTGTCTACAAAAAGCAGCTATTATTACTATTACTATCAGTATATAGTAATATATATACTACTATACTATTACTATTATAGCTATTATTACCATAATGCACTAACTTGCTGATGATTCCTGATATTGAATGAAATGGCAGATATTCGTGTCTGTTCCCTTTTTTTCAATTGAAGATGCAACTCAGTATTAATAATTATTCAAGTTGCCTTGCATCTTTGCTACTGACAAAATTATCAAATGAAAATATATCATTTTCAGCTATCTTAATTGAAGTACACCTTTTTTTAGCGAAGTTCTTCAGTCGTCCTTTTGACCGACTGGTTTGAGCAAAATATGCCATAAGACACAAAACGCAAATCTTGGAATTTTGTATATCATTTGAATTGAGATGATGTGGAAAACACTCAAATTTTTTGGCTTTAGGTTAAAAGAAATTGGCTAAAAATACATGTAGTATGCACTGATTGTACAGGCAGCAAAAATTGATATCACATTACAAAATTGATCAGTAAACCTATCCAATCTTATTAAATACTTAATTTATAGCTTAACAGAAGCAACTACTATTCTTTGTGTATCAATCTCAAAATATCAGATAAATATCTTCACAAACACATGCGGTTTTGGCTCCAAAATCGATCTCGAGGATCGAGCAGGACAGTAGGAAAATGGATAGGTTCATGAGTTTTCAATATTAATTTCTTGTTTTTGTTCATGAAGCGTGTATGAGCCTCACACTTCATGTCTTTTATTCAGCAAGACAACAATTCTAGGTTGCAGAACGAGTGATTGATCGAGGCCGCAGGCCGAGATCAATCGAGAGTTCGGCAACATGATTGTTCCACACTGTTTTACGCCTAACCGTGTGTGCAGGTGATTTACAAAACTCGGAGAACTTATTTCTTGTTTTAACAACAAGGAACAGTTGCCAGATGTTTTTAGATTGAATAGCACCGACATGCATGGACGTATAGATATCTGACAGTCAAACAACATAGATGATACCTGTATTTGTCATCAGATAATCAAAGGCACTTCCATTAAACAATTGCCTTTAAATAACTGCAGTCAAGTGATGTTGAATAATAATTCCATGTACGACTTAAAACTGATAGTTGTCGATAAAGAATGGCTGCTGTTGAGAAAAATTGGCTGTTCTTGTTGCGATAAGCGCCGTTGATATAGTGGCAAAGATGAATCTTAATATAAATTCGCTGAAATAGACATGGATATTTGACAATTAACTGTTCAATGGACAGCGAATAGAGACTATTGACAGCGAATGCCTTAGAAATCCTATAGATCTACATCAGGTTCTAACAAGAGAAAACTTCGATCAGATATCGAAGTTGTCAGATATCTATTCAACGTTAAGGTACGGTAGTGTTGGAAGCACAGAATTAATAATATTTATAATTAATAATAATTAATATAATTAATAATTAATAATAATAATTATAAGCAATTCCTTCAAAATGCTCCGATCGCCACGATTACTTCAGATTCGAAGAATTCAGATCATTGCGCAAAAGTTTTCTCGATAATGTTGGGCCCTCCGATCATTTTAAAAAAAGTTAGCAGGCGCATGAAAAAACGTTCACAAACTTCTCTGTAGAACTTGACATCGACTGTGTCTCTTTGCTGTGTGATCCGGTTGATAACAGTCACTGAAACTTCGCACAATTTGGCGTGTTTAGCGTTGAACTGGCTGCTCATTGTTCGATTGCTATGGTATTTAGTCAGCACAGTGTGCCATTTCATTTACGTTACATGTTCCAATGTTTCCCTTCTAGTCAAACGAAAGAAGAGACGACCATTCTAATTCTGTGGTTGGAAGTAACACGACTTTGACCAGCATTGTATTGTATCAGTCCTCCTTCATTTACAATAGAAGAATCCAGGTAGTCACAGAGAAAACTGATGGGTTGCAAGTAATTTGCTGCTACAGCACTTGCTGTTGGTGTATCTACAAGCGATTTGCAGATCGAGTTGGAAGAAACGAAAACGAGACTGTAACAGCATATACAAAATCAGTGTGCAACAATGACTATTTTGAGAGTACATACGATCAACATTGACTTTATTCAAAATAGTCGTCACAGATTTTCATTTTCTAATATCAAATATAACTGAGTGATTACAAGAGGAGCAATGCTCTACGTAAACTATAAATTGGGATGCTGCAATCTTCTGTGCGATCTCGCCGTAAGCAAGAGATTTCGCCATGACTCTTGATCGATCAATTGATGCATGACAACCTAATACTGTTTACCACTATCGGAAGTCTGTTTTCTCAGAAAGCTTATGCCTATTGTGCACATGCGACGCTCCGTATTGCTTCGAAGACATGCGCATGTACCACTAAAATGTTCACTTTGTTTCCAGATTATCACGTCTACCAAACACACTTGCAAATTACGATTGTAATGCAAATATATTCCCCGTGCAACATGACGATAGATTCAGTCTCTCAAAAGTAATTCATTCTGTAATTCGCTGCTCAATTGATACTTTCATCCACTTTATCTCTCTGAGCAGACAAGACGAATAAGCGTTTAAAGCATCTTTTTACAAGGATTCTGTTTCATCTTTTTCAATTCAACTTCTGCGTAAAACGATATTTCTTCTAGTGTTTCTAATCCTCTTACATGTAATCCTTTCCCAATCCCACCATGTTAAGCTCCGACACCAGCCATTTTGATCACAAATCAGCTCAGATTAATCGAGACTTAACAGCACTTCATTTTAGAATTGACTGTGATTCTCAAGTCATTACTACATGTACGAGTACATGATATAAGACTTATATAACATCAATTAAAAATTAATTCATAAATGCAGTATGCCAGTAGGTAATTCATATATTGTCAAACATGCTTGTTATATTCAAGCAAGTAATAAACGGTGAAATATCTATGATTTTCTGTTAAACTTCCCACAGCATTTACAGTGCAATTACTTTTCCTTGTAAGCAGATGCGTTAATCAGTGTGAAGGAAGCTTCTATTATCAACCCTCAAAATGTCAGAGACTGAATTTTCATCAGCATAGTAGTCGTAATCATGTTTTGTTCCTAGAAATATTTTTGCCATGATGTCAAGGGCGGTGTCTGTCATGGTTTCAAGCACTAATATTACATGCATCATCCTATCGACGGTCAACTTTATTATAGAAAGTAATTAAATATGTAATTAAAATATGATCAAACATGATTACAGAGAAAAAGTGAAAGCCAAGTCATCCAATTAGACAAAAAGTTGTTACGTAGGATTCGCGAGAAAACTGTCTATGTCTAGGCATTTCAGCATTTCGGTGTTCATAGATAGGGACGATGATCTGATTGATAATCTTAGAATAAGTTAATATATGATTTTTCAAGACAATAAAAATATTCAGACTGGTCTACTGAATGTTACGTCATCTAGAATAAAAGAGCATGCAAATGAGTAGACCACACTTTCAAAAAGCTGCGATGCGTCGTAATAAGAGGTAGAGCAGCTGAAAAATCAAGTACACCGAGTACAGAAAAGGCAATGAAATGTTCAAAAGTTATCCCCTGAGCTCAATCAAAGGTCGATTTAAGATGGATCACATTTTGTCTAAGATTTTGTTATGTTTATTGAGAATTATGGTGTTTTCCTGTTACAGCTGAAGCGCATTTTGATTGCATTTAGTCCGTACGACAGTCAGAATGGAGTCAAACTGACAGTTAGCAAGTTATTTAGAATTGTAGTTAGTGTAAAATAAACATTTAAAAGAGAGAAAAATCGAATTAAACACGCATTAAATCACAGAAGACAGAAATATACAAAAATAAATATCCTCATGGTAGAAGCACCGTAAGTAATGGTCCAACTGATCACACAAGTTTAACTTCTTTCGCTTGATCGCCAAGATCTTCCGTACTGATTGTTGCTGTCTATCCAAGCACTTTAAAGTCTTGCCCGGGGTTTTCATTTCTGTTTCATATTATTCAATTTTTATTCATATTTCTGGGTTGCATTTTCTGTTGCCTTATCGCCTGGCTGTCTGCTTATTCAATCGTCCGTTAATGAATGACGCCTGAGATTAACTCAGTGACCGAACGACCGCCCTATTTGTGCCTTAAGTATTGGAGATTATCACCGAGTCATCACAATGTCATTAAAGAGTTTCAGCATATTTTCGATGGACTTATGAATTAGTGTTCAAATCACTAACTGGATGGGCCTTGCTATAGAACAATATTTATATTTCTGGAATTGGCTGGATCAAAATTGAAAAACAATTCGCTCCACGACGCAAATTGCATTAAATGCATTACATGCATTAAATCGAGAGTTCACAATCCATGATGGACTGCCTGGGCAGTAATGCGAATCAGTCTGTCAGAGGAAATGGTAGCAAACTTTGTCATGATAAATGGCTAATTTGCTACTAACTGTAATTAATAAACATCAACAAGCGAAAGGTGCTAACAAAAATTACTGCAGCATGTTGCTGTGTATGAAGAATAGTTTCTTCTTTGTTGGATACAAGAGAAAGTTAATTCAATATTTGAAAAGGTTGTTGCAGAAGTTGGCTGCTTCTCTTGTCAAATAATAGAAGCAAAAAATGAGTATAATTGAAGATAACCACCACCAGATGTCGTGATGAACAATTCGTCATTCAAAAAAGTTTTAACACCTAAAAGAAGTAGATCTCATAGACATAATTCTCAAGAAAAAGTCATAGATGGCTTGAGTAGAAGAGACTCCAACTGAGAAAGTGTGGCAAACACTGCAACCTTGCTCCATCAAAAATTGATAAAATAAGTGGTAAAAGGGCCTTCATTAAAATTCATATTTCAAGGTGGGAAATTGAAGTAATGATGTTGCTTTTTTTAAACGCCAATATATTTCAACGACTAAGCGTCGTTATCATCAGGGGACATATTATAAAAATAAACTATTCAACAACATGAGCTCAAAATATGAAAATATGAAGATGCAAAAATAGATATTTGTAGCACTGGGCTGTGTCTTTGGGAAATCATAGTTATGCGATTATACGGCAATAGCATGTGAGTGTTTCTAAAATTGAAAAATATAAAGATATAAGATCGGATTTACCGCCGATCACGTTCATGAAACAGATAGAATCGGGTTATATGTACCGATTGCAAAAACATTGATGTGACTAAATAATCAATTACAGAATTATAAACATGATCATGAGACTTATAAAAAGTATAAAACATTTATAAAATTTTTTATAATCAAAAGAGTATAGATATGATAAAATGAGTTTTGAATTTCACGGCAAAACTTCATAGAAAATTTCAATCAATATCAGATAAGCAACGTGTAGTTTTACGAATATTTCTGTAATTACAACGAACAGTGAAACTAACTCTAACTGATGAGAACATCTACAATTTCTCAATTGGAAATTCATGTGGTTTTGTAATCCAAGCTTTTTATGACAGACAGGTGTGCTGATCCGGCAGACATGCTGTTTTGTGTCAAGAGGTGTACAATGCAGTGTGAAGATCTCAGGTTCGACCTCTTTCCCTGAAAAACTTCGAGTTAGCTCACGGAGTCAAGATAAAAACAGAAGAAGGGCAGCCTGTTGTGCAATCCAACAGCATCTGCAGACAATATGTCATTCAACATTTTCGGCTTTTTCCTACCGGTATAAACTGACTACACGTATAACATACTTGTATCAAAACAATATGCTATTTTAACTTCATGCTTCAAGCATATACTCGTATTTAACTATCAATCGGTTTGATCTATTATATTTGCCTACTCGTATCAGTCAAGTTTTTCACAATTGTTTCATTGATAAGCAAGGCTTTGAAAAAACTGAGGGAATCGATTGAGAATATGACCTCCAAGATCAATGAGGAGACAGGTATCTGAAGATTTGAATCAGTACTTAGTCTTCCGTCGACAGGATGCCGCTTTAGGTTCACAAGAGTACAAGTAGATAAGAGTTTGGATATTTACATTACATACGTGGCATCATCCGGACTGTGCTTGATTATTCTTACAAGTTCGCCATCTCAAGAGTATGAACTCCTGCCTGATCTGACAAGATTAAAAGAGAATACTTATTTATTTGTCGCGTCCACAAAGGAGAATGATACAGCAAGGGAGCTGAGACGTTTCATGAACGCGCCAACAAATTTTCGGTTTTGGAATTGCTAGAAGACATCAATATTTGGATAAAAGTAGCAATCAGAGTCTGAAAAGTGCCGCCTTTTACTCAAAGTTTCGCAGTTACTTGAAGATTTCTTCCGCATGAAATTTTTCCGATATTCCTTCCTTTACTTACGTTTTCCAAATATTGGCCTCGTGAGCATTTTTAGTGACTTGCTACTGGTGCAAAACCGTCCTGCCTGAATGTTGTCGGCGACCGGTCCGTACTGGCCCGAAAATCTCGGCCGGCTTCCATCTCAGCCAGGATCCCTAATTCAAATTTGAAAAACAGCAATAGAGGTCAGATCCATATTTCGTCTTTATTTCATCATTGGCCGTCGTACCAGTAGTAGTTGTAGATTGAGTAGGAAAGCATAGACCTCTTGTAGGTCTATGCATGTCGCACACTATGCTCGCACAACCAAAAGCAATTAGACCATAGCAATCGAAAAATGAGCAGGCAGTTCAACATTAAACACTCCACATTGTGCGAAGCTTGAGTGACTGTTAACAGCAGGATCACACGGCGATAAAACGCAGAGGATGTCAAGTTTTACAGAAAAGTTAATGAACGTTTTTTCGTGCGCCTGCCACCTTCTTTAATAATGATCGGAAGGACCAGCATTATCGAGAAATCTTTTGCTCAATGTTCTGAATCCTTCGAATCTGAAGAAATCGTGGCGATTGGAGCATTTTGAAGTAATTCACAGCAATCCGTAAGCGACGCACGACTATTTTTCCTATCTCAGAAAAGCATTGAGAATTTCTCTTCGGCCACTTATTAAGTTCCAGTGTGTGTGCCATCATTTTGAATCCGTTTGCACTTCTGGCAAAGTGATAGGCTTCAGCAATCCATTTCTGTGACTATAGGTTTAACAGCTCAGTTTCTAATAGTGCAATCAAATGAAAACATTCCCTCAACCTTGTCGATTTCGTGGTAATGCCGTTAAGCCCATAAGTTCTCGGGCCGATCAAGCAATTATGGCTCTCAGTCACTGGTCAGCACGCCTCGTATCCGCCTCGTCCCTCGACTCATCATATATTCAATGACATGAGAATAGAAGATTACACTGTTTGAACATCTCTATCTACCGTACATGTATATTGTTGGCAGTGACTTCATGAATCATTTTCCCATTTGTTAAAGAACAATGTACGGAATTTGTTCGCAAAGGCACTATCAGTCGGTAAAATATTAATAAACATATGAAAGCGATTGAGCAGTAAAGGCTAGGAATTTTGGTAGTAGTCTTTTGATGGGATGAGATTATCCATTAGTCATGGCTGCAGACAGTAACAGAAAGCAACATGATATTTCGAAATTACATCAAAAGTGGTAGCGATTAGTGTCAGCGCACATCAGTATGTGAGTACGTAAATCCATGACTTTCCATACAGCGGAATTTTTCAAAAAGCTGTCGATGAAATGAAACAAACTTCACATCAATTTGCCATAACAAAGATGTGCGACTGTTGGACTCGTGCGAGGTTGCCTCTCGTTCTGACCAACTGAACAGTGCTTCATGCTATGCATGTCATGCGAAAATATTAACTTATACCTCCATGTGCATCATGAAAGCAAATTTTTTCTACATGTATATTGTACTATTTTTATCGTTTATCCATAATGGTTAACCAAAAAGTTCCACATTTGTCATAATGTTAGTAATAATTATCATTCGTTGCTTTTTAGTGCACAATGAGTTTCATACCTGTCTTCTCTTACTGTAAACTGGAAATAGCATACAAAGGTTTCCTATTTTTTTTTGAAGGCCACCGTATATCATGATCGTTTCAAAAATTGGCTCATGAAAAATATCATTCCCATCACAATAATTTCGAAGATTAAAATTGTGTCATATGAAGCTCAATTAGAAAAAATCAGCAGTCTCAAAATTCACCTTAACAACAAGACAAGCAAAATGACACATGGTGATAATCACATTGTAATTTCACCGGATTAGTGGAATTCATCGACATTAATCCCCCTCCGTGCTGGGCAGGGTTACAAAGCGCACCGAAAGAGCGGGATGTGGAGCGTTGCCCCTCCTTCCTATACTTCTTCTATGCATTGCTCTGAATGACAAGAAATGCAGGGTGTAATATATTTTATAATGTTGGTGCACATCTGATCCAGCTCTGTCATCCTCGTACTACAAATAGCAATTAATATTTTACATCTCCAATTTTGACAAATTTTTGACATCTTAGAGAATTTCTGCTAGAAGCCTATGCCCATTAACGGTGAGTGATAGTTGCCATTTTGATCCTCATTTTAGGCATCGATAACCAAATGAAAGAGGAGATTAACGCCGTTCTAATGGTGCCACTCCCAATCTCGTACGATGCCTAGAATGCTCGAAAATTGCGATTGAAAAAAAGTTTTGAAAAATACCTTCATTAATCCTTTTAATCCTATTAATCCCATTAATACCTGTCATTAATCGTTTAATCTTGATAATTATTGGTCGATTTAAAACTATTTCTATGAGTACATGCGACCATTTGGAGTCGATAGATGGACAAAAATAATTTTAATCCACAGCCAAGAGGACATCTAATATCGGTCACCAATAGGCTCTTCTCCGTAAAAGCCTCCCCAGCTAGGAACAACCTTCCGTCTTCCGTTGCCTCTTAATGAACTCTAGGCCTATTCAAAGTCGCTGCTAAACGCTCTTTTCTCACGTGAATGACTGCTACGTTTTTTAACGTTTTACGATTTTTTTTCAACCTATTATTGTGCAGAGGCCTTGAAGTTTTGTGGAGACACATGCCTTTTATAATAAATTCTTCATTCATTCATGCTAAACTGGTTGAATGTACTGTATGTATAATAAGCTACTTTTGAATGCAAGAAGAATAAAAGTAAAGATTTTAAAGAAGAGCGAAGATGAACAAGCAATTCAAAGGTATAAGTGCGTGAATCTAGCAGCAACTTCAGCAGTGAAAATCCGCTGATTTTGCTTGTTTGATTCCCCAGATTTCAGTAGAGGTTCACACCCGGATTTTTTTCACAATATTATCTTTCAAGAATAACCCGTTTCTAAATAGTAAATCTATTTGACTTATTTCTAGCCTGTATCTACTGCAGGTAGATTTCCAACAGAATTCGATTTTGCTCACAGGAATAATCCATGCAGATAATCAAAAATTGTTAAAGTCTACTTTGTTCAATCAATTACTTCAAAAGTGCAGAGGAAAATGAATGGCTGAACAAATATACAAAAATTAACTGACAAAATCACAGCGGATTTTCAGTGCTAAAGTAAATGCTAATTTTGTGTACTTTCAAAGCATTAGGATGACCACTTGCGTCATTACTGTTTAACATTTAGATAAATACAGCAGTAATTCAAAGTTTTGAATTTTGAATTACAGCAGCATGCACATTATGTCTGCTCACGTTATGTTCATATTTATTTTTACATCACTGTCTGGAAGTAACAAGCAGTTTGGAAGCATAGTTTGTCATCAACTTTATTGGGTTAGGTTACTTTCACAAAAAATAGTTGGCTCATCCTGCTGTGCGTGGTAACTGATGCAGTTGATTCTATAAATTAACTGTAAGTCTCACTGTGATAGATTTCTGATTCTTAGCGTTCATAGAACATTTAGTGTATACAATTCGCATGACATTCAGCTACTCAGCAATTCACAATAATTTGCTCTGTGTGTCTTTTTGTCTAAATGATGAAAAGGATAATATCACTGCGTAAAACATATTTCCAAAGCCAATGTCAGCATAGCTATCTAAACAGAAAACTTTGGTAGTAGATATATGTTGTGTGAAATTAATGTCACTGCTTTTTACAAATCCGTAAATATTTACGACGCATTTCGATCATGTAAATGCAGAGACATTGATTCGCAAAAATGTTTGAAGACATACCACTTGAGATATGAGCGCCAATCTATTTATTCACACCGCGACATTTCAGTGCTAACTGTCTGTATAGTCCGGCAGCCAGAGCGAGTTTCTGCAGGGAACGAGGCCGAAAGTGAGACTTTCACAGAATGATGTACACCCTATGCCTACTGCGAATCGGCACGTCTGCCGAGTTCTAGTGAGTTCCTCTTCCTGTCAGACAAGATCAAAGAAAAACACATGTAAATCCAATGGGACGCAGATTGCAGTTTTTAGCTAAAATGAAATTTTCTATGTTTTCTCTGATTAAGCGAAAAGTACTAGGTCTAGAGTCATAATTTTTGGCACGGAATATCTTCAGGTCATTTCCAATGATCGGCATGTGCTTTTATCATGCATATAATCGGCAATGTATGCAAGAATGTGGTTGAATGTGGATAAAGTTGCTCAAAATGTTTGTGTTTGATGACATTAAAAGGCTCGCCAAATCTGAATGTGTTTAGCTTCATAGACAGAAGTGCATGAACATGAAAGGAAATGACCTGAAGACATTCCATGTCAAAAATTATGACTCTAGACCTAGTACTTTTTGCTTGATCAGAGAAAACATAGAAAATTTCATTTTAGCCAAAAACTGCAATCTGCGTCCCATTGGATTTACATTCTTCAAGCAACGGAGGGAAAACCACGATTGACCGGTGTAGTCGTATTTAATTCTTTAGTCTCTTTATTCTTTATTCATTTTATTTTTTTTTTATTTTTTTTATTTTTTTTTTATTATTTTTATTAATTCTTTATTCACGATTAGTCTCTAAGTGATTTTGCTTCTGTATCATTTTTAGACATTCTTTCATATTACTATTATTTTAGTCAGTAGAAGTCATTATTTGCTTCTTATATTTTAGGAAGGTCATTTTAATGTCTAGTGCACGTGAACTGAAGGTCACGTTTTACCTCTCTCATTTATGTACTGTGAATTGTTATCAAGGCAGCATTTGATGTGCCAGTTTGCGTGAACAGGACCGAAGCACCGGTCGAAACTTGTCGCTGAATTAAATACGACTACACCGGTCAATCGTGGTTTTCCCTCCGTTGCTTGAAGAATATGAAAGGAACCGCGCACTGCATCTTCAGAGATTGGATTTACATGTGTTTTTCTTTGATCCTGTCTGACAAGAAGAAGAACTCACTAGAACTCGGCAGACGTGCCGATTCGTAGCAGGTATAGGGTGTACATCATTCTGTGAAAGTCTCACTTTCGGCCTCGTTCCCTGCAGAAACTCGCTCTGGCTGCCGGACTAGTAATTGAAGTGCTTTGAGGTATCTGTCTTTTTTCCAGTCACGTAATCCAGAGATAGACATCTTTGAAAGATATCAAAACATGAAATCCGTGTTAATCGAGTCACGTGATTTATCATCTTTCTGCTAAATTCCTGTGTAAAATGTCACAATAGGACATGAAAACTAAGCTTGCAAGCTATTGGAATATCAGTACACAAGAGACCATGTTGATCATCAGATCGGCCGTCGTATCGGCTGTCTTCCAAAATTGAGACCGCAAGTTCAACGTAAGTTTTAGGCTACCGGATGTCACTAACGAGCGTAACATTTCTTCCGTTTCGCTTTTGTGCTCGTGAAGGATGTCCTTCGGCTGCGGTGCGGGAAGCGAGTTTCGGTCCACATTCACCACATGCTGTATCATCAACTAATTTGCAATATCAACAATTCGTTACAGTCAAATAAGGGAGCCACTTTCTAAGATGAAGTTAGTTAGTCAGCTTTTCTAAAAGGCAATTAAGTGTTGTCACCCATATTTTTAGGCCTAAAATATCAGATGCCAAACATCAGAGGGCAGTGTTAACCGCTCAAGGATTCTCATACCTGTTTTTACATCATTGTAAAATTCATTTAAGTATATTTTAGCAATTGTTGACTATCTATGGAATTGCTACTTTATGCACCATACTCGTAACATGGCACGAAGCTTAGTGTATTTTTTTTACAAGATCCAAGACCTGTACATGTTATTAAATAAGCTGTTCAGTAGTTGACTCTTATTTTTGGGTGCTCACTGGTCGGAAATATAATTAAAAAATGCAGTTCGTAAATACGGACATAATCATTTGTAAGATGCATCTATTAGCACAATTCATACCGCACTCTTTCGAAGCGAATCGAGATCTCGAGGGGTGTTGAATCAGTATAGGATTACTACCCACATGTAAAAAGTTCGTGGTTTTTATTAGCGTAGGCATTATTGTGGAGGAATGTGGTAATTAGCATGATTGTAAACATTTACATCTTTCATAACCCTCATCCACTTCAATTACTCTGCTCTTTAATTATGAATTAATTATTATCCAATATCATTTATTATGTTTATGTGTCCACACTCATCATAAACATCATCGACACCACACTTTACTATCCCATATTTCTTGAAACGATTTCTTGTTTAAAAGATTGAAGCAATTCATATTAATGCAAAGTGGCGTGACTTAGCCATCTAATGCAAGCTGAAAATACCTATGCACACGTGAATGAAAAAATTTGGAGTCATGCGACTTCAGATACTCAAATGTCCGTTAGTGAAGACAATTTATTTGTTGTGTTGTCATCCAACTTTGAGATCGTGACCTAAATTTGAGTCTTTCCTTGAAAGAAGGCCGCCAATTTCATTGACTGCTTCGTCCGGTGCCGATAACGGCGAATTTATGGCTGTCACATCGTGTTGGAAGCGCAATCGCTTAGACGATCGCCTGTGGCAAGCAGTTCAGATTCACGTGAAGTGATTCGTGAAATTGCATGCTGCTGTCCAAGCAATTGAATAATAAAATCACTCCATTGAAATTGGAAGGGCGAACATTTATTTCTAAAATCAATTAATATGACCGATCAGATAATTTAATTAACTCCTCAGTAGGCAGATTCTCTTTTAGACATCTGTTGCCTAGTTTTCTTTCGTGTTGCAACAGCAATTGAAATGTTGTACAACAACGCTATGGTTGCGTTGTACTTTATCATCAATTGTACTTGTGTAGTATCAATATTGCACAGCATGATGCTATGTTAACAGTTAGCACTCAACAGAAACGTCATCGAGGTTATTGAACTGTTATATAGTATTGTGTTAACGCATACTGAAAAGCGTAATAATTCAGTAGTTAGCGTGCTGATTCTCAACATCAAAGGTCTTGTGTTCGATTCCCTGCATAGACCTGAAGCTACCTGTCGACCCAATGGCAAACTGGATAATAAGATGCGAAGGACGTGCGCCTAGTGACACTTGAACTTGCAACCACCCACATAATCTAGACATGTTGCTCTAGCCAACCGGGCTGCAGACCAACTGTGCGTCTGACGTCAATTGGCGGCATCAAGTCTTAATCATCAATTGTCATGGCAAATGCAATCAATGAATAAATGTTTCGTCAAAGTCTTAGTGCTAATATTGATTAATGTGTATATAAAAATGTTCATGCATTTACATATGTTAAATTTCCGGTCTATGCTCAAGTGTAGTTCTACTATAAGGTAACTTAGCAGTATTTTGTTCTTTGTGTCAGGATTATGTGAATACATAGGTGTCGACCGCACATGGGCAAAGGTGGCACTTGACACCCTTATAAAATATTTAGGTCGAAACTAAGTTTTCTCCCCTCTCTGGATTTTTCTTTGAATATTTGCACATCAAGAGTGAGGTCGCTAGCTGTAAGCCCTTCCCTATTGTATTTTGTACAGCCAAGCATCATCGAACACTAGGTAGTTGGTATATTTCGATTCATTCTGACAATATTCCAATGTAACTACGAAAGAGGGTTTGGAAGGTGATATTCAGCCCTGTTCTACCTTTGATGACTATAGCTGTGAAACTCATGATGACACTCACAAATTATCAGGGTGCCATGAACGCTATTAAAGGATGATGGGGAATGTAGAAATTTGCTGGCACAATGCTTTTGATGATCTTCTACCTGTTATGCTTGTTTTGTATGTTTTAATTGTTTATTTGTAAATATAATTTTTGTGGCGGTGCTAGCTTCACATCATCGCCATGTCGAACTTTAGTTAGCTAGCTTTCTTAAAATGCAAGGAATTCTTTCAAATTAGTGGGTGACACATGCTGGCACACACCAAATACAGCGAGCTGTTGGGTCTATTTGAGTGACACACCCCATTTTCAGAATAGCGTTTCTAGCTTCACACACGTGCCATTCTCACATAATTAATTGACAGTGGAAACCTAAAATCAGCGCAGAACCTTCTCTCAATGAAGTTACTAAAATATCCCAAAATTGTCATCCCATCACAATGAAAATGTAGTTGTAGAGATTATTTAAAGATAAGAAATTTGGGAATCAACACCACGTGCGCGATCTTTGCGCCACTGGAAATCAATAGTTATTAACAAGACAAACAGTTTTACTTGTTAAAACATTATTTTGCCAGGACCAGTAATTGATGACTGGATGGAGCTTAAAACTAGAAGCGTGGCAAAATGAATCCTTTAGCAATGAAGTTTTGAAAGAAGGGATGAAGCTTCGAAAGTTTGTTGCATGAGAATTGCTTTAGAATGATAGACCTAGAAGACGTTTATTCTGAGAAGTAGTAGAAACTAAGCAAGACCATGATCTTAACTTTCCATCCATTAGCGAGTGTACATGTAGTGCTGAAGGTTCTTTTTATGTCAGTGGTAGCCTGAAATCACACACTTTATATTATTTGCTTAAAGAAATCAACATGCAAAATTTGAAAAACTCAATGAAATCACCGACATTCTAAGTTGTATGTTATCTCCTCATGTTGCACGCTTTCGTTCGTTGCATTCGTCAATGAACACCGAGACGCACATGGGTACCGGGTATAATCGCTATGATGCCGGTATTATTGTGCTAAAAATATTATAGTTTGGATAGTTTGTTTTCATAAATGTTTTTTAGAGCGTTGACATCATAATTTAATAATAGCATTTACAAAATAAATGCTTAAAAATATATTAAAAATACATTAAAATGCTATAATAAACTCAGCAAAGAGATTGCGAACACCTTTTGTACGATTATATGACACACTAAGCGAATGTAGGGGAAAATATCTGGACACTGCTTAATCTACAGCACAATATAAAATCTTCTATATCACTTCCATTCAATCTATTGTCACTTTATCAATGTTTTTGCTACATCTTAAGTTAGTGCATTTAAAGTGTTGCTACAGTTGAGATGAAGCAAAATTCCATTCTTAAGTCGAATATAGATCAACTTATTTACAGTTAGTTACAGGGCAATTTAGTTTATGATAAAAAAGTTAGTCTCTTTAATTGTTTAGCTCATCGTATGCAGACCTGCTTCTTGTCTAATGCTGCATCAGCGTTGAAGAGTATAAGAATATGAATTTGCCCATAATCAATGTTCTTTACATGAACTTTATGTTTCTGTAAGATGTCATCTTCCATGCTGGTCATAGATTCCTTTAAATGCAAATGTGGAGCAACTTTCGTCGATCATTGCGAAAGCATCAGACTTAAATGAAAACAAGACTGCAAATAAGTAATTGGTTGTCACCGACTGAAATCCGTTCCAAAACTATGATTTCGTAATCGACGCCATTTAGACTGGAAATTTATCTCCCAAGTAGTTGAAGAAAGGAATGGCAGAATTTTGTTTCTTTTCCTTACGGGCGTCCTCATGGAGCGACCATGACGACTATTGTGCGTTCTCTTCCTCTTGATAGTGGCCGATGGAGTCGGGACAAGGCCGATTGGGTAAGCCGCGCTGATTTAGCATTTTTCTGCTCTTTTACTGCTGTTCTGTTACCATAAACCAATTGGCAATTCAGACGTTCGTTTTTGGAAGTCAATCGTATTTATCAAGATAGAAATTCGATTTTTTGCTTTTGTTTTAGCTTGGATTAAAATGGAAACCAGATGTTCAGTTAGGCTCTCAACTAGATCAAGTTCTATAACAGTTGAGAGGAAACAATTTTCTAGAAATATGAAGTAGTTGTGTATTCTTCCACACTGAAGCACTGAAACTTTTGCAACAAAATGAAGCACTGAATACCTAAAGAAAATGACATAGATTGAGTCAATGAAAGACACTAGCATGTAATATAAGTACCACACATATCACAAATCAATACATGTCTTCCACTTCAGTGTGGTTCGAATTTTTGAAAATTCGAAGCACATTTTTGAACGCATCCATCAGACACCAACATCCTTAATCCCTCACCACATTCGCTTGACCCGCGGTGGAGATGAGTTCGCTCCTTCTTCACCATGCCACGGTCAATGTACCTATGACGTCAGCCAAAATTAGTTTATAATACATTGCCCCAAGTGATAGGGTCTGCAACTAGTAATATTGGTATTAAATTAGATAACTACACATAATCATTACTGATAGCTGATCTCCTTGTGCCACTAATCCACTGTTTGTAGATCACAAAAATGAGTTACGAACTACTATGCATAAATACCTTTCATGTATTGTATGTACACCGTACGTGTGGCGGACGGATGACCGACAGGCAAACAATTATTTTAAAGTTAGGAGTAGAAGAACTGTACTTACGAACTAAGAAACTGAAAAGTAATAACAGAGTTAAAAATTCCAGCCTAGCAATCAGTGCCTATCTCTGAATAATAGCAGACCTAATAGATCAAACTGAAAAGCATAAATTGAAATCATGATAGCAAAAGAACATTTTATGAAAGCATGGAATAAAGAAGCCAAAAATGGATGAAGTAATTCTCTTTATAGGATGGGAATTCCTTGGAAATTCCAACATTTTCCCCAATAGGAATGAAACGAAAATTCCGTCTCAACAACAAGCCTGGCACTTAGGCAGTAAGCACGGCATACAAGTGATTTGCAGATGAAATAAAGTGCAATCGGGAATAATAATAATAATAAAGTCGTTTATTTGAGAAAATTACAAAAGTCCCAGGTGGGGAATGCATCATACAGGTATTTTTAAATTCAAGTGGACATTTGATACATGCCCATCTGTTATCAAACAATTTCAACTCCGCATAGATTTTGGAGATGAACAAAATAAAGGCCTGTCTATTTATAATTAGATAAATCACACTATAAACATTAATGATCATGATAATCATGATTTACAGTCGCGTGTAGGACTGATTATAAAGGAATGAGCTTTCATTTACAGTATACTTTTGATCAAAGGCATAAGTTCAAAATCCACAGAAAAATTAGACATTTAACCCTTTCAAGTTCGGGAAATTGCGTGACCTTCCGAGCTTCTCTGTCCCATATTTTCATTTCCTGCTCAAACTTCACACAATGTAAACATGGGAACTAACGCGACATATATTCTACCTCTGCTTGAACGAGACGAGGGCGAAACAATGAGAGAGCTGCTGCTCATTTATCTCTTTTTATCTTTAACGATAGGTCTTAATTCATCAAAAGTTTGCCAGAAAAGTAAATAGCCTTTTATTATTCAAAATCCGAACGAAGTCCTGATGGAGGAATGTATGAAGTGGTCAACGAGGCAATATTTCTAAAATTAATTAGAAACAAAAGTATTACGTCTAGGCATGTGCTGCTAATAGCTATAGGGGGAAGAGGAGAGAGAGAGAGAAAGAGTAGAGAAAGAGGGACAGAAGATTAGTTTCTGGTCAGCAACCAGAAAAAACGTATGCGAGATCCGGTTTCTAGGTCTCTCAATCCTTGATGGTTCATTTTAGAGAGAGAGTGAGAGAGAAAGAGAAAGTGAGGAAGAAAGGGAATGAAGAAGAAGAAAGCAAAACCTGCAAGCTTACAAAGATGTTCATGAGGAACTACATAAAGTACATTCACGTATACTATTCCAAAATTGAATATCGGCGTGTCCCTGAAATGACAGGAAAGAGCGGAAACCATGCAGCAAATGCTATTGTCACGGTTGTATTGAGGCGTTGGAAATCTCTGTCTGCTTTAACTTTCAGTTTATGCTAATATTTACTGCGGAAGTTGTAGCATGATGATCCTATAATGCAAACATGATTGGGAAGAGGTCGGAATTCACTATTTCAACAATGATCTTTATCCTCAATAGCATGAAAAGATGACAGGGTGAAATCTCCTTATGTATGCAATTCAACTTTGCAATAGCGAAATATCGTCCTCTGATTACAATTCAAAATAGGAGACAGACAAGAGTCGTGGAATTGATGGAGGATGGAAATTTACCTTAATGAATAGCAAGCCAATCTTTGATTTTAACTAAAATTGCCTTGCCGCGTAAATAGCAAAAAAGTCATGGCTTCACACAAGTCATATCTGCGTTTTAAAGAGCATACTTTAATTTAAAAACGCATCCTACAGTTTGATTTCCGTTTCTTTTTAATTAAACTACCTATTAAAGGAAGCCTCAACCTCAAAAGCTGCTTTAATTTAAAAAATTCAGCACCTGCAATGACAGCGGTGATAACATGCTATTCGCACGTTAAGTGCATCGTACGCTTGTATCATACTACTTACTATTCTATCCATTCGCAACCGCCGTTCTAGCAATCCACGGATAGACAGTAGGAATATTTACTCACTTTTCTTAATTTGCTCTCATTGTGCGCAAGACATTAATACACATATTAACAAATCCATATCGTACTCATCAGTTCCTGGGATCTCAATCAATCAAAATTACGCATTTTAAAAGCACATATGAACATGAAATACATGGGAAAAAACAATTTTCATCAACTTCTTGTGCTTGAATAAAAGTCTGAGGATATCTTTCTAGTCATGGGATTACTATTCCTCGGTTAACAAAAGTATATTGTTACATTTCACCTGTAAGCAGATGCCTGTGATTGCGATTCCACAGTAAGCAAAAAACATGCAGCTGAAATTGCGCGTTAGTCAGAGGTTTATGGCTGCACTTTCACAGTAAATAAGCTGCAGTAAGCATCAGTAATTTACATTTACTCGAAGCCATCAATGATCCACGTAATGTTTTCTCTTCACTACGAGTACAAGCACATATTAACGGAGTATGTCTATGGTTAGGGATAATCCATCACATTCTTTAGGCTTCAGTTTCGTATCTGCTTTCAACTCGGGACACTAAACTCTCCAATTTTTCAATTTTTTGTTTATCCTGCATAGAAACCATCTTCGATTCTGAAGTGAAGTTGAGTCCACCCACTTTCCCTCTTCTGATTGAGTTGCATCGA
Source organism: Prostheceraeus crozeri (assembly GCA_907163375.1). Classification (NCBI taxonomy): domain Eukaryota; kingdom Metazoa; phylum Platyhelminthes; order Polycladida; family Euryleptidae; genus Prostheceraeus; species Prostheceraeus crozeri. The sequence goes on along the minus strand of CAJQUW010011278.1, from coordinate 36,610 downwards.
ACTATTGCTGCGAAATGACACACAGTCAAAGGAATGTCTTTGCAGCTATTAGACGATGAAAGAGTTGGGTTGTACTAGAAAACGCCCACTTTTTCCAACTGCCATTTTCTGTAAATTCCTAAGTGTCACGACGCACAAAATGACAGCCTACTTCTCATCCCCACAGCAATATATCTTTCTTACCATTTCTTGATTGTGCTCGGATCCAGCACGATTAAGTTTCAAATCAACTACCCATATCCGAAACGATCCGTCACGGGTCCGGCACAGGTCCGGGACAGGCTGTCACAGTTGTGCTTCAAGTTAGCTACCCGGTTCTACTATGGTCTGCCACGATCCAGCACGGGTGCGGCACGAGACAGATTATATTTGAATAGACTGTCCGGGCACGGCGAAATTTCCAGGAACCGTAAAACATCTAGCCACTATCTTGCGATATGTGAATTTCATATGTGCCCGTAGGCTACATATTTCAAGAGATATCTGCTTCGTCTGATGTATTCTGACTTTAAACTGTTACATCGGATTTTCTTTCCTGTCATCTCTATTCATAGTAAATATTCAACATTAGCAGTTAGTGAAATAATCATTCAAACAGTGAAATCTAGTGTCTTTCTTTGTATTTCAATTTATTCTTTGTGAATAAGTAACAGAATGTAATGAGATATAAAGAAAATAACAGTGTCAAGTCAAATGGTTGTCGTACAAAAGCAATTCGAAATGGTCTTGATAAAACTATCAAAGGAAGAGCCAAAAATCAAATTTAGTAACAGAAGCTTTTTCTCCAACATCTAAAACTTATGTTTTTGTTAAATTTTAACCGAAAACTCGATAGCCTCTGACAGTTCGTGGAAGTAGGCCTAAATAGTCAAATGACGAATATTAGAGAGTAGGCTACCAATGCACACTCAGCATAATATATGTATTCAGGTCCGCAGGATGTTGTTGTTCATTTATTCGCGTAGATTCCTGTTTGGTGACGCACATGGATTCCAACAATGTCTACATGCGTTTTGAAGAAAATTGATTGACGTTATCTTTTCTTCGAATTTGATGCATGCTTAAGATTGTGACAAGGAAAAGGAATTAGCATCTGTGAGCCTTAAATCTTATTTAACTCATCTGTAGGAGACCCGTTCATGGTAGAAGGAAAAAAAGAATGATGTCGCCAGCGGATTTAAATGACATTTCGATCCTTTTTCTATACTTCTTTCATCTCATGACCGCAAAAGCAGGCACTTACTCATTGCAAGACGTAAATGTACATTTTGTGCTCATGAATTCGATGATCTCCTTTTTGTATTCACAAAGCACAGAAGTCTTGAATACGAAATATAATAAAGAGCATTTGTCAAGCAGAACTGAGTTCACCACTCCACACCTGTTCTTATTTGTCCTCTAACATTGAAATGGGAGAATCTGATAAAGTTTGCATAGTTGGTTTTATCAAGATCTTTATAAATACGCATGCCAAAATATATTTAAAGCGAAACACAAGAAGGTTCAAACATCAAAATCTGTTAAGTCAGTGTAGGCTTACATATCGCTGGAGCAGACGCCCATGGGGTGTAACTCAGTTGGAAAGGTTATCGCTTTAATGGGCAGTTAGGTGAAATATGTCTTAATGCGGAATTTGTCGATAGGCTGACTCAGAAAAATTTGTCGTTTTTTTTGCCGAAGTATAATCTTGTCATAAATGCGTGAGTCAATATGCAGCGAGTGACGTGTACTGTGCTGGAAACTCCTGACACAGAACAGCATCATTCAGCAAAGAATGAAATCGCAGAGAACTGATAAAGTAGATTGCGACACACCTCCAGAGTGCAAACCGGGCCCAGGTCTGGATTTTTGCAGCATGACCGGCTGCTGGCTTATTTTCAAAATAATTTCCTTTAATGTCCTCTAGAACTTCACTTTTCTGCATTGCATTGATCCACCACCGAGTTTAGCTTGTTCCTCTATGATCATCCATGTCATGATGATTATCATGACGAGCGCTAAGAGATCGATGGTCAGGATACTACCTTCCCTAGCACACGCACTTAATTTTCTCTCTAAAAATGATTTTAACGATGAATTTATAGACCTGCGCATTTTTCACAGGGCAAATCATGAAAAGATATTCCTGGGAGATATTTCATAATGTTCACAGCTTTCCATCGGTGGAGCAAGCTGTTAATAATACCTTGTATGGTGATTTCCTTTGCTATAAAGATTCATAATGACGTTTTGAAGTGAAAGCACGCGATTATATTTGAAGAAAATATCTTGAACGAATCGTGAAATATGATAATTGATATTCAAGTATATTTCATTCCTGCATTCGAATGGCCGCTAATTTTAAATAACACATAGCGCTGCCTCAGCTTGGTCGAAAACCTTACCGTTTACCTTTACTCCCATCCTCAATGTTGAGTATCGGGAATCATGGACGTATGCACCAGAGCTCTCCAACCACACCTCTCCTTAGCAATTCTTGCGCAATCTGCTAGCCCGCGTCTTGTCCACTCCTTGATGTCGTCAGTCCATCTTCGTCTCTGTCGACCCCTCAATATGCTTCCTTCCAGAACGTGTGTTGAAATGTTCTGGGCTCTGATGACATGGCCAAAGTATTGCAACTTACGCTTTCTGATCGTTGATAGCAGTTGTCTTTACGTTCCTAGCTCAGATAGCACTGACTGATTTGTGCGATGATGGGTCCAATGTACACACCTAGCAGACGCCGATAGCACATCATTTCGAAAGCCTCGTTGATATTGATGTCGTCTACGCGTAGGATCCATACCTCGCATCCATGTAATGCAACAGGCCAAACATCCGTGCGCAACAAAACGATTTTTACATGTTTTAAGAGGGCACGGTCCTTCCATAGCGTGCTAAGAGACCTGATAGATGTTCTTGCTACCCCCAAACGCACTCCGATTTCCTGCAAGATATCTGCTGATTGATCGATGTAGGATCCGAGGTACCTGAACTTCTCTACTTGCTCTAGCCGTTCTCCTCGGCAACGAATATTCAGATCGACATGATCTCGGGTTGCTGCCATCGCCTTCGTCTTCTTAGTATTTATTTATAGTTTGAGGTCGCTGGAATTCCTATCAACTTCGTTCAGTAAGACTTGTAGATCAGCAAGAGAAGTGGCAATAAGGACAATCTCATCACCACAGCAGAGATTGTTTATGTTCTGTCCGCGTAGGTCACGCCAATTTCCATGAGCTCATCCACTGAAAGTCTCATAACTTCCTCAGAGTAGAAGTTGAAGAGCATTGGAGAAACTAGACAGCCCTATCATGCGCATTCCTTAATGGTGAACCACTCAGATGTTTCATTTTCAACTCTGACAACAGCTTGTCGATGTGGTACAGATTCCATGTGGTAACGAACGATCCAGGCACACCCATTCTGAGCAAGATGTTCCACAATTCGGAGTGACGCACTGAATCAAACGCCTTCTTGTAATAAATTAATGCCATAAAAAGCGGAGTGTTAAATACCCTCGCCTTCTCCATCAGAATTCTAATGTTGAAAATCTGATCACGAGTGCCGTCCTTCTTTCGAAACCTCATCTGCACTTCTGAAAATTGCTCTTCTGCAATGTTCTCAGTCCTCTGCAACGGACTCCGCAGGAGGATCTTACTGGCGTGTCTGATGAAGGCGATGATCCGCACATTCTGAAGCCCCATGCACTTTTGGAATGGTTATGAAAATGAACCTCAACCAGTCAGTAGGCCATTCCCCAGTCTCTAAAGTTTTGTTGCATAACAGACAGTATTTGAGCTGTGTCTTCACTGTCAGTTTTGAGCAGTTCACCCGGCAAGTCTTCAATACCAGGAGATCTACCAGTCATCAGGAGTCGAATTGCATCCTTAACTTCAGATAGCATAATGAGAAGAATCGGATCAGTCTCGTGTATTGGCCGAAAAAATGACCACATTCTCACATACATCATCAATCATAGCCATGGTTATACCACAGACACATGATAAGCCATAACTTGAAGACATTCTATGCCCAAAATTTGACTTTAGACTTAGATCTTTGACACTTAATCAGAAAAAACACAGAAAGTCTCATTTTTTCCGAAGACTTCAACCTGCCAGCCTTTGGAATCACATGCGTTTTTCTTTGATCCTGTCTGACAAAGGGAACCGGACAGACCTCGGCAGACAACCAGATTCGTAGAAGCCGTAGAGTGTGCATCATTTTGTGACAGTATCATTTTCGCCCCCGCTGCTTGCAAAAGCTCGCGCAAACAAATGTTGGCGGCAGGACTAATTATTCCTAATAACAAAATAATCATGAGCTTTATTACGAAATGACAGACGCTTGATTTGAAAGTACAGACTGTTCTTAGGCGCTGTATGACTTTTCGTTTTAATTAATTTGCTACTTCCGCTTCATAATTATTTGAATTTCTAGCGAAATTTTTCTTCAACACCGCTTTTGCAGGATATTTGATGTACAGTAAAAGCACTCTTTAAAAATGTGCGCTCTTGCTTCGTCAAAGAGACGTGATCTCCTTATTCAGATCAAATTTTTATTGTTCTCGTCTTTGAGACTTATTTTCAACATTGCAGGTATAGTAGGATATGAATAAAACAGAATTTGAGACAAGACTTTCTGATTTATGCTGAGATTAATGAAAAAGTACATGCATATGCGCAGAAAATACTGCCACACGAGTGAAACGATGTCAGCAAAAGAACAGTATCTTGAAACATGTGCATTGACACATCTACTAGAAGTTCATGCTCTGAATATTGCTGTCTACAGCGAGTGCATACGAGTGCTTTTCAAGATGAGACATTTTTATTTGCTTTTCTAAAGAAGAAAATTGTTTACAAATTTCCATAAAGATGCACAACATGAATGCACGACTTGTATGTGAACAATTTAGCAGATCAGAAATCTGATCGTTTACTGTGACAGTCAAAAATGTGGTGACAAGTTGCAGAAAGAGATGAGGTACTAGCTATCCCTGGTCATTTATTTCTAAATTGGCACGACAAGTGCCTGTGAACGGAATTCACATTGTTTGCCATCGACTTTTAGACTTAATAAATTACAGCAAAATCAATGGGTCGACAGATTTCCACTGAAAACCTTCCGTTGATATTAGTTATATAAACAGTTTGCACAGTTATTTAACTCGCTTATGCTAACAATTTTCGATCAACCAGCTTCGATCAATGCTTAGAAAAAACATTTTTTCTAAGCAAATAAACTGAGGAAAGGAATAAACTTTGAAATTCGAAGACTTTTCAATACTGAAACAGCTGAATATTTGCGGAATTCAAGGACATGGGATATAAGAATGCAGCACTTTTTCATATAGCCATAAACTGCTTCCTATAAAGAGATGCAATGTTCTGATCCAGAGATGAAAACCAGTCTGTGTCATGCAGGCCGGTCAAGACCGGTTGCCGGCTCAATTAACTGGCAGGCCGGCATCATGACAGCATATGCCCAACTTCAGACCGGCTTTAGGCCGGCCTCGGTTGATTTGATCCAGGCCTCCATGTCGGTGTCAAGCCAGCCATAATGTGAAATGAACAAAATTCAAAATGCATAATGATGCCTGTCAATCACATTTATCTAGTTTATGGACAATGTTCTGAATCATAAATTCAATTCATTTGCAGGCCTTTATCATGTGCACAAAGAATATTGCTATAAAAACGCTTCTACAGACATGTTGGGAAGGGTCATATGATTACAATATTAATACTGTTTTACTCAGCACCACAATATTCAGGATGAACAAGTCTTCTTTATGAATTTGTTATTGTGATTGCCATTATGTAATTGTGACAAAGTTTTGCTATCACATGTTCACATGTAATTTAGGCCCATCATTCACTTACATGCATTTAGGACTCATTTGCTTGCAGCTTCTAGGATACTACCAAAAATGCATTTACCAAGTATATGAGAAACAAAATCAAAACCTAAACCGTTTGTCCATTTGCATGCATGATGACAATTTCTACAAAATGAGATTTGTTTGCACCTAGATCAAGAGAAGCCAGTCTATGCCTTAACCTGTTTTTCATTGAAGAAATGTTTTGCAATTCCTCGAAATATTTATTATTGCTGCAATAGAGCACACAATTTCGGCCGAAGTCTTCGTCAGGAGCAATGACAGTGATACAGTATAGCAACTCGCATGGTCAGACCACTAGAAATCAATAAGTTAATAATATATATCAATATCATATGGTGAATAGCGATCACAATTCGTAAAAGGAATGCAGGATAAGCTATTTGGACACACATAGAGGTCCATATTGCAATCACTTTCGAATGCATTGCAGAAAATAAAACGGAATGATGCTTAAGATGAATTTTTCCGGTACAATATTCAAAAGGGAAGCACAACAAATAGATAAATAAATAGAGACACAACTAAATAGATGAATGGTGACAGATAATGAAAATAATAAAAATAAACAACAATAGACAAAAAATCGAGTTTACATCTCTGATTTGAGGCAACTGAAGCATTTTGAGAATGTAGATTGCTTGATGCACAATTGTTGTAATTGTGCAATGATTAGCTTGTATTGCATAGTTTCTGCAGGGAACGAGGCCGAAAATAAGACTTTAGCAGAACGATGTTCACCTTATGGCTACTATGAATATGTGCGTGTGCCGAGTTCTAGTTAGTTCCTCTTCTTGCCAGACAGGATAAAAGAAAAACACATGCAGAACCAAGGGTAAGCATATTGAAGCTTCCGAAAAAATGACTTGTGCTTGTGTTTTTTCTGAGAAGATCGAATTCTAGAGCCTATATTGTCATGTTGTATAAGTCAAAATGAAAAAATTCCAGCCGAAATGGTAGTTCACTAATTACCGGTACTGTGACAATTAAAGAAAGTTTTCTTCATCTATGTGGATTGTTATGTCCACGACTGCATTATGTCTGCATGGAATTATTGCAGTTTATCACATACAAATTTCTATTTCAGATACAGATGGATAGAAATCAACCATATAGTTCTCTACGTAAAAATCAATTTTCCTATAACACCATAGGGAAATACAACTGACAGGCACATTTTCCATCCTTCCGCTTATATGTAGTTAGTTGCTAAGATGATGTAAACACAATGTAGATCCTACGTTAAGATAAAACTACTTCGCAGTTTAGTGTAGTAAAGAAACCGCATCAGCGCTTTTCCTTTTCAACAAAGAGATTTACAACCATTTTCAACTTGAAGTTTACCTTATATAGTGGATAGATATTTCATTGTGTTCCATTGTACATCTGTTGAAGCCTTATCAAATGGACAGTGGAGAAAATATATTCAGATTCTACACATATGTACGTACTTTATATTCTACGAATTTTCATTGTTTGCATTAGATTAAAAACACAGCATCTTCAATAGTGTAGGCCAATTCATCAAATTCTTGGATATGTTTAACGATCATTTCAACTGTCCTAATCATGTTATAATGATTCGCTGTATGTTATAAACCTCGGCAGGCAGCACCACAGAATCCTGATTTTCGACTGTGTTAAATTTAAATTTTAGTTTTTATTTTGATCTACATGCAGATGTAAGCAGTGAGTTAGGTTAATGAAGAACGGTCATAACATGTTTTGCATATGTATCACTTCCAAATTGTAGCATATGCCCACAGAAGTAATTTCATGTCGATTGAAGAGGAAAAAATTTCATTGACTGCAATGTCTAGCCCTTTCATTTTTAAATTATTTTCTTCGTAATTGAGGATTTTTAGAAAAACATTTTTTTAAAAATGATTTGCGGAAGTTGCGGTCCCAAGCAATATTGGAAAAATGAATAGATATGATTTCATTCATATTACTTTTACCCATTGTCTACTTTCTTGTTCGACTATTCTGGATGTCATAAGCTAGCTTAGGGTCTTGCCTAACCGAACTGGTGAGTTGTTGTAGGGCGAAATGCAGAGTCAACGGTTTCTAAGGAATTTAGTGCTTAAACTGTGTAAGTTTAGGAACTCTATTTTGGTCAATAACCTGGCGAAATGGCATCCTGACCATAATTGTGTGTATTCTGCGTTCATAAAATTCACATGAGCATATTTTGATGCAAAATATCATAAATAGATACAATGATCACAACATCGTTGCTTTCCTTTTAATATACAGCTTGAAATAAAGATTTTAAAAAGAGATGGACAAAGTTGAGCTCTAAAATCATCAGGGTAGAAACGTATACCCAAATTTCCATTGGTTCTATGCCCCTGTATGTTGCATAGAGATTCGCTTAACGCAAGATATTCGTGGAATGTATCATTTGAGTATAGAGCAGGAAAATAATACATAAACTGGTTCAATTAACGAAGAGGCTTGTTTTGACTATTTCCGCATCACACATGAAAAATTACCTGACGAATGATATTTTCATTAAAAAGCAAGACTTTACTTGTGCTCTTACAAAAACGAGTTTTCCCTGCAGTCAATGCATCACCTCTCACTAGGAATAAAACTGCAATCTTGATCAGTGAATGGCAAAATCAAGAATGACATTTTAAAAACAAGTAAGAGAGTGAGAGAAGCGGCATGATGAGGCAGAAAAAGAATGTCATGGATAACAAATCAATGTTGTTCGTTTTGCTTTTGATCACGATAGTCATTGATGATCTTGCCGATTCCCGTTTTACCTATTACGTGCCGTATTCCTATCCCTTTTATTCGTCGCTGTTCATCCATGTGTAACGAACAGCTGATTGGCGTCGCATATGAAGAATGTGGCAGTTCTCCTGCCTGTTTATCTTGCCGTTTCGTCAACAAACTCCTAAAATCCCAAAATATTGAAACGTGTTGTGCAAGTGTTCAATAACGGGAGCTCAAAATGAGACGTAACTGAACGCGCAGAATGTCATTGTTTCACGTGGATGCATTTCTGTCATTGATTCACTTTTCCCTTTCTTTTCATAGCTTAGCATATGATTTTCTACTTTTCATCTATCCTACTGTAAAATGCTAAGGGAAGTTTTTCTGAATCTAAAGTAATTTCTAGATATCTAAATAACATTTGACATGTTCATTTAACAGAATTCACATTCAAATTGAATTCTCAAATTGTAAAGATACAGGGAATTTAGCGAACTTCTTTCTTTTTGAAATGACATCCGAGGAATGCACCATTTGGTTACCATCGAACATGAGGTAGCGGTGGACACGCAATTTGTCCGCAAAACGCGGAAGAGGTCTGTATTTAGTGATATTTTAATGTAAAAGAATCCTCGACCTAAAATTTACAGTTTTTCTGTGATTTTGCACCATTTTTATTCAATGAATGAATAATTAAACTTTATATGTGAAGTTTTCTGGTACTGATTCACCTTCATTCTCACTGCCGAGTTACACCAAGCAATTAAATTAGAGCTATTGTTCGACAGCAGCTCACAGCTGATGACCTCCTCGATGGGGAGACAACAAGACAATGATAGAACACTTGATGCTATGTAGAGTGTTCCTTAGCCAGAGATAAAAAAATTATACGCACCGCAATCATCAATCCACATTTGTCTAAACGTGGGTTCAAAAAGATCATTATTTTACAGGAGCTGGTCGGGAGTACACCTTCAAGGAGAAACTGGAGGGGTATTGTACTGGCTCTGCTCGTCATCATCGTCATCTGCGCTCTCATAGCAGGTGCCATTATCCTAGTCACACCACGTACGTATACCATATTTTGTTGACTAACAGCTTTGTAGCGAACAAGTGCCCATAACTACAATAAAGTTCAAAATAAACATAGTTTTTTCTTTTTTTAAATTGCCAAATAGTAACATTGGATAGGCCTGCAATGTCTACTTGCAGAAGCAAGAAATGTCAATTTTAATAACTTATTTCAAGCATTCATAAGTTCTATTTTGATGCTTAGATGCATTGGGTAGTCATGGGTAGTGCATTGGGTAGATGCATTTGGTACAGTGAACACTTGAGCTGTCAAAGGAATAAAATTAGCCTCTTCATCTCAATGTCTTATTTAAAGCAATGTATTTAAACAGCTTTCAAAACCGAGTTTTAGAACCTACATTGTGCATTGTCTCAAAGCAGTATTTTTTTAATATCGCCTTATAACTATCTTTTTGATTTCATGCTCCGCTATAGACATGGCTGTAAAACCATGTTGTTTGAAACGCGTCATTTAAACAATGCTTTCAAACATGTCATTTTATGTGCTTGGATTTAGGCATGCCTTCAAAAAGGTTATGCTTTTAAGCTGCAATCGAGATTCAATGACATGATGTAGACTGCCAGACAGGCGCCTTGATGTTTTATTCAAAAAGAGGGCAAATGAAAGGCTCGTTCACATCATGCTGAATAACGATGGAATGGTGGTGATATTTCATTTTATCGTTGAACGCAGTTCACATTGTAGCCATTTATCGTTGAGAAAATGGAGGCAATGTGAGCGGCAGCTTTGTTACACATACATGCAGAACGATTTTATTTCAGCTGTTGGTCTAATGTGAACTCGCTTAAGACAAGTGAAACAGTATTTCTTCTGTCCATACTTGGCTCACTGGGAATGCGAAAGTTTAGAAGGTCATGAATGATGGTTTAGCATCACTACTACGTCATACTGGGGCTTGGACGGTGCTGACATAGTAAGACTTTAATCTGGAGCGTTGTGTTCTTTTAGCCTGGATGCCTTTCCTGTCGACTTCCAGTGATACTTTCGGTGCTCGATCCCTGGACCGAAAGATCGCCAGGCCAAGCACTTAACTGTTGTGTCACGGAGACCACTTTCAGAATACTTAAGAATCCTTTCATGAAATTGAAAAACTGTCAGCAAGTCTAACTATTGCGAATAACATGCTATCGATTGCAAGTTTAGAGCACAGTTTTATGGAGCTTCCCACAAGAGAAGCTACATGTATGTCCGTTGTCGGCTTAACGGAGTGTGTCCTTGCATGTCTGCGCAATCCATTGTAGCATATCAAAGCTGGATCCAATGTGTTGCAGGGATGTCGTTAGTTTGTCACTTGGTGGATTTGGCTATAAAGATTATTGCTACTCTTTAATAACATGTCATCGATTACAAGTGCTTTATTTCACTCATCAAACAGCATTTGATATTGCTGACATATTTAGTAGTCTGTTACTATGTTTCTTGTAAGCCTTACCATATTTATGATTTCGAGGTGCATGCGTTTTGATGCAGTGAAAAGGATTGGAGTACCACACGCTAGTGCTTTGGCGCCTTCACTATTTGCACTTGAACTGACCTGCATAAAGGCTAAGCACCAAAGCAGGGATATCGTGAAATTAGGATTCCGAATCGATCACAAAATCGTGCATGACGCTGAATACTATGACAAAAATTCCCAGCTTCCACGAAGGCGAATTGAGATAATCACGTTTGAATACAGAGGGAATTTTGATGAATGCCAATGGATTCTTATAGTTGAGATCATGTAAGTCTTCCAAAGACTTACAAGCGAGTCTATTCGCTGCATGCGCGTTTTATAACCGAGAACCCTTTTTAACATGTCAACTGTACTGTTCAGAAAAATCCAAAATTGATAGAACCATCATCTTTAATGAATAAAAGTTCCTCAGTCCAGAATAAAGTGCTCTCTCAGCTTCGACTTTCTAAATTAGCTACTACTTATCACTGAAAATTGTTCACTAATTCTAAGGAAAAATGTAGGACATGCGGTAACAAAGAAAAGAAGATAAAATAAAGAAAGTAAGAAAAAGAATAATAACAATAATAATTACGTTTATTGCAGAAAAAGGCCGTACAAAAAATAGACGAAAAATAATGTGAATCGTAGGGCCAAACAAAATGCATTGCGTTTCATCATGAGTGCATAAAAATCAAAACAAGGGAAAAGTTAAGGTTTTTCTGATGCATGTGCACCAAGGACAGCAAAAATGGAAAAGTAGTTGCTAAGGAAGAAGGATTCCGTCACTGATTTCACTAAGAAAAGTTTGCATTTGCAAGTCTGCTCATGGCTGTAACAAAGGAGTCACCCATCAATTTCGATTTGATTAGTGGAAGGCAAAATTTCTTGCTTCTAGGTAATTTTCTTGGCGCTAGATGGTGTAGAGGATGTCTACTGTCTGTGATAGGTTCTTGAAATAGCCGATAGCCGGTAGGCTAAAGGGACGAAAAGATTACATTCACAAGAAGGGCTAGAAATAATTCGGTGTGCTCTTGTTTGAATACTTTCCAGTTGCTCTTCTTGTTGAACTTGATGCGTTGTAAACACTGAAGAGCAATATTCAAGGATAGTCCTTATCGACCCTATGTAAATTTGAAAGAGTGATGTCTTGTCCATGAATGGCTTGAGTAACCTCATAGTTCCAAGTCTAGATGAAGCTTTTTTGCATAGTTTATTCACATGAGCATCCTGAATAAGTACAATACTCCTGTCATTTGAGATGAATAATTGCTTTGACTTGCCTTGATTTATTTCCATCTTATTTGTAGACATTCAATTTGGAATACAGAGGATTGCTTGATGTAAATTTAACCAATTTATTGGTTTCTAGTGTCTTCGTCACTACAGCACATAAAGTAAGGTCATCTGCAAATCTCAAAAGGATCAGGTCTTCCGATTCGTCAATCTTGAGGTCAGCCATAAAGCAAGAAAACAATAGCGGAGCCAAAGACCATTTTTGTGGAACGCCATTTGTTACAGAAATTTTCCTACTTACGTTCGATTTCCATTTGATCTGTTGAGCTCTTCTCGATAGTTAATTTTCCATGAAAGAAAAAGATGAAGCGGTAAAAAATAAGTATAATGCGATAATAATGTGAAACCTGTAGAAGACATTGATTAATATACTACAATATCAGGTGATCTGCGCATCACCCTTTGCTAGACATAAAAGAATTATGCCGAAGAAGATATGACTTGATCATGACTTTTCTTGTCTATTTTCAGTATTTTTTCTAAAGTTTTCAACATGCCTTGCATCCCTGAAAACGTTTGATGCTATCTTTTCAGCCTCACCTCCGAAACAGAATACTGAACGAATAACATATCCAGATTTTCAGAAGCTCAGACAAATGACAATGCCTCCCACGGTGCAATGGGTAGATTGTGCGTTCGATCAATCTCCAATCGTTGTTGGTTGTTCATTAATTTCTTTGCCTTTCAGCATATTTGATCATGGCAATAAATCAAACCAAAAGAGACCTCTACGCAATCGATACTTCAACAGACAACCTGACTCAAACATTGATATTCAACTTCAATCGTACCACACAGGTGAAAATCAATTTGTTGACATTTTGTTTGATAAAATGTGTAAATTTTGAATAATGGCATTCTTGCACTTTGTAGCAATTAAAATCTCTGTGAAAAGTATTATCCACAGAAATAGACTGCTTCAGCATGTCACTTCGCTAGAAGTTCAAACTGATTCAAAACGATGGCACATGAAGGAACTTACTAAGTGGACTAAAAGAAATTTTAAAGCCTTACAGAGATAGGAATAATAGTCGTGCGTCGCGTGCGGATTACTGTGAATTCCTTCAAAATGCTCCGATCGATTGCTTCGATTGCTATGGCATTTAGTCAGGAGATTGTGCCATTTCATTGGCTTTATATGTTCAATGCTTCCTTTCTAGTCGAACAGAAGAGGGGAATACCTGTCCAACCTGTCATAACTAGCTTCCAATATCATTCTATCCTCCGACCCTCAGAAAGTGGGTACATGCTCCTAAAAATTGTAATTCCATCCCCACTCCTAAAGAAAATCGTTATCAAATTCCCACCTCGTTACGAAAATGAATCCAAGTAAGCTGCCACTGCTATTTCTATATTCATTTTGTCTCCACAGGTTTAGCGAAAGATATCTGAAACGTACATTGAAGTATTTTATTTCAGAATCTTTAAGTGCCGTAATTTTATAAACATATGATCTGTGACTGTTAGTGTATGAAATTCGTTGAATAATCGGAATTTCTGTGTTTTTTTAATTTGAATCAAAAAGTTCTTAAACAAAATTGTGAGCAGCCCATAAGAAAATATGAAATTTAAAAGAGTCTTAACGCAAAAGTCCTACCCAATTTCGATTAACTCTGCTGTATATGATGAACGTTGGTATGACGTACTATATTCGAAGTCAGGATTTCTGTGTATTCATGTCTTGTGTTTCAGGAAAGAAAGATCAATGTCATTGGGCAGCCACTGGTTTCTCCTGATCGTCAAGCGGTAATATTTTCTACGCACACACAGCCTGTGAGTTACTTTCTTTTTTAACAATGGCATGCATGCGGTTTGGTTCGTTCTCTTCTATTTCTTAAACAGCAAGCCATCTTGGACATTTGTTCCTGTCAAATTGTACAAACCCCATCATAAACTTGAGAGCTCGAATGTACCGACAAGACATATTACGCATTTTTTGCTTGTTTGATACCAATGTACTGCAATCATCATTTTTCACAGTGATTCAACACATGACACTTGATTTCAGTCTAAATGCTATGTCAACTAGGTAGCCGAAAGCATAGAGCATGTAGGTAGAGTATCGACTCAAAAAGTATCTGTATACAGTGAAAAATTTTATATGAAAAAAATCAGTTTTTACGGAGACTACGTTCGTGTTGTTCAAAAAATTATTTGAGCAGTTTTGAAAAAGCTAAATTTTTGCCAATTTATATACTACCGACATGACGACCCTATATAAGTAGAATGAAACAAGTTGGATATCAAAAGGAATGAATATTTGCTGACAAGCATCATAACTAAGCGGAAATTATGCTGATGATCAGGGAAATCTACTGAACAGCATTATAATGGAAGTCTTCATGAGAAGGTCGAGATCTTATTGTACTGTTTCGGATTTTTGAAAACGCCTTTGCTATTGACCACTTTGTAGATAAAAAACAACGCCAAGGTATTCATTGATACGCGATTCTATTTTTCCCGATGCATTTCGCCGGCTCTAATCATGGGTTACACCGGAATGAAGTCAGAATATCAAAAATGAATTGAGTTAACAGCTGAGAGGTAGAGAGACAACGAACCAAGACATAGAAATCAGCACAGAAAAGATACATGACTTCAATAAGGAATTACGGAAAACTATAATACTGTTAATAAATGGCAAGTAGTAACAGAAGCAAAGAAAAATGAAATAAAGTTACCAAGGTAAAATTAAATTGATGACTGTTTCCTTCTGTGTACAGAGATCGGGCTGAGTTTCTTTGATGAGGAGAGCTTCTAGAACGCTCAAATGCAGTCTTCCTCTGCATTTTCGGAGAACTTTGAAGCAAGATCTGGGAGGCTTCGTTGTTTCGCTGTTTCGGCTGAAATTTCATGCTTTTAATTCAATTTTCATCGTCATGATTTTATGATTCATTAAATTCATGTCTCATTTCTTGAATCTGAATAGTGATGTGGGATCATTTACATCTTTTTAACTCAATTGAAATCATTGTCTTTGACATCGACATCGACATCATTTGATTATGTTGTTTTGCTCTACCAGTGGCAGTTTGCTTATGATATGATCACGCTTGAGAAGATTCTCTTGAGCATGAATGCAATAGCAGGTCATCGAGTTGCTAATTTAACACACATTAAATCTCCAAGGCTGTCATGACACGGAGGATCTGTAAAAGCTGCATTATACCATCACGATCATCGGATCTAGGTTGCTACTCTACCTAGTATAGGCCCTACATACTCGATGGCCGAAAGTTCCACTGAGTCACCCTCTCAGGTTTCTGAGGATTAAAGAAAGCCATTGTAGAGACTGTGGCCTTGACACTCACTCACCTGTTCATCTCGGTTAGTATATCCTGATGACGCAACTTTTTTCTACGTGGGTTTAGGATTTCTGCACTTTTTGGTGATCATCTTTAGTCTTGGATTTATAATTATAGATACATGCACACAACACAGTAGATGGCGGAGACTGCTCTGTAGGAAGAATATTGACAGCAGTAAAAGACTTCTGTGAAAATGGTGAAAATATGTCGCAGTCCACAAAAAAAAAGATGTTATGCATATTGGGAAGTTTCCAATCGATATTTTTAAAACATGTAAACTGCTGACAGTTACTCAGTCGTCTTTATAAAGCACCTGAAGCCCACAAGCGTTGGATCAGAAAATACAAAAAAGCGTAACAAAAACTTCCCAAAGTTTACGGTCGTCGATGTAATAAAGTTAAATTGGTAAACTACAGATCTTCGGCGTCCAGCGCCTTCGGTAGTCGATCTTACAATAAAAGGAGTTTGATTGAATGTTTTCTATTGTAAGATCGACCACCGAAGGCGTTGGACGCCGAAGATCTATAGCTTACCAATTTAACTTTATTACATCGACGACCGTAAACTTTGGGAAGTTTTTATTACGCTTTCTTGTGGAAAATCATCATGATCTCCCGTCGCCTGGTCAATTACGGGACCAGAAAACAATTCAGAAGAGGCACTTTATTCAGAAGAGGTGCATTAGTTGCCAAGTATATTGCATGTGCTAGGGGGTCATTCGCAATCAAGGTGGAGTGAAAAGTCAACGCATATGAAATTTTTCATTGGAGCACTACGAATTAAATGTACGGAGTGTAAGACGAACAACATCAGTGTATTGAAGGAGATCAGCGAATGAGGACTGACGCTTCGACGCAGTATCAAGAGCAGTCGAATATGATGCCTCGTCCTCATCATTTGACGAGGAGTTGAACTTCAAAATATCTGCAGTTGTGGGGAATTCGTGATGTGAAGGATGACAGAGGAGGACAACTAAAACGATCACTGATGCACTGAAAGCGCCACTAGTGAAATTGCAATACTACCACCTGTAGGAGGTTCTAATGCACATTCTGAATGCCAGGATAGGCCCAACTTGAGACAAAAATTGATTCATCGGAAATTACCCCGATTAGGCAGTTTTTGATGCATTTGGGTTCTCTCGGAAATGCATGATGTCATATCAGACACCACTGAGATGCAAAATGAAGTATAATGACAAGTTAAATTATAAATAGTTACCACTTATGATTGGCAACTGCCATGGAGGCGTTTAGATAATTCCTAACTTTTCTAGTCGCCTACCTGTTGCAGTTGCTTCAATTTTCAATTACAAATTGCTTTCCGTTTGAAATCACGCAATTTTTTTCAGAACTCTAGTGAGTAGCAATGTCATTTCATCAGCAAGTATTGTATTCAGCACGTATACAAATGCTCATTGGAAGCATCTTTAGCAAATCAGGTGAAAATATTTTAAATAATTTTCACGAATATCAAAGAAGCTGCAAGCAAAATCATGGACCAACTGAAGAAGTATACAGATTTGAAATATTTGTAAACTTATTACAGAATTCAATTCTGCCTGGTAGGCTACTGCAAGATTTTATTCCATCTGTCGGTAATATAACATTAACGCCGACGGCGTGTAAGCGCCCTCAAATGTCCTGCATTGTTGCCCGAAAAAATCTATGTTAATGTTATATTGTGCGTAATTGAAATGAACTGGGCAGCAATGTAATATTGCAGTTCAGATATCTGAACCGCAATATGCTAAACAGGTATATTGCGGTTCAATATTTTAACATTGAAAGATATGCGAACCTAAACACAATGTGGCAATATGGACCGGGATGGAGGTTCGTAATAGACTATAATTCCGAGGGCGCGTAGCGCCCGAGGCATTATAGTCTATTACGGACCGACATCTAGGTCCATTTTGCTATTGTTACCCACCTCATTTACAGTCTCACTTCTCTATGATCAGCGGTCCGTAATGGCATGGCTGCATGAAAAGGCACTATGTGTTAAACATGTCAGCGGTCCGTAATCTCATTACGGACCGGGGACAATAGAAATTTGTAGCTCCTCAAATCATTATATAAGGATCTATGTCCATGACCAATGTCCATGCATTTTCTAATTCTGTAATGCAAATTGATGATCACAGTGGACTCATCGAATGCTATGTATACATAGATAACAATTCAAACTTATCTTCGTGAACCATCACTTTGACTAACCATTGAAGTTTGAAAGCGGTCACTACCAATTATGTCGACACAACCAAGTGAATATTCATTTAACGATGAGAATCTCATTCTTGACATGATCAATTTTGACTTTGTTCCAAATGGATTGGTATCTGGCTTGAGCACTGCTGAATTGAACCAATTAACAGCAGATACATCAATGAAGACATTGGAGCAAAACTCGTGACAATATCCTGAAATACCAATTGAAGAATTTTCTCAACTAAGTTCAGAAGTCACAAGTGAGCTCTATCCTCAACTAAGTTCAGAGATCAAAGATGAGCTGAACCAAACAGAAATGATGCAGAAGCCCAAGTCATCAGTCTCTCAAACCATGCAATATTCTAAAAAGTTCAAAAACTTTCTTTTATCAAAAAACCTTCCTGATAACATAGAGACAATGCCTGAAGCCATTTTAGCCGATTATTTGAGATTCTTTTATCACAATCTACAAAAAGCAAGTGGCGATTTCTACTGTCCTTCAACATTAGTGTGCATCAGAGCAGCAATTCACCGATACCTAACACAAGCTCCAAACAATCGGTGTGTCAACATCATCGACGGTCCTGCTTTCATGTCAGCTAATACCATGTTGAAGACAAAGGTGGGACAGTATCTGCGAAGTGGAGCGGAGCCGCGGAAGCAGACGATCGAAATTGAGCCCAAGGATTTGAGTATTTTGTCATCATATTTCGATCGCTCAACACCAACACGCTTGCAACAAGAAATTTGGTATAATATTGAGTACAACTTCGGAATGAGAGGACGAGAGAACATGCGATACCTCAATGTACACACATTTGTAACAGAGGAAGATTCAAGTGGGAGAACATACATCCGAATAAATGAAACACAACTGTCAAAAAATATGAAAGCATCCTTGTCGTGTAAGGAGTACGAGGATCTAAAGAAGGCAAAAATGTACGAAAGAAAAGATAATGAGAAGCATTGCCCAGTCGCAGCATTTCGACTATATGTGTCACTTCTGCCGGATCAAGGAAACTTTTGGCCAAGGCCAAAATCTGACGAAGTGGTCGGATGCAGTGGAGCCTGGTACATCCCAAGCTGGTTCTTGGCAAAAATGCCCTTGGGAAAATGATGAACAATATATCCACACAATCTGGACTATCAAGGACCTATTCCAATCATTGCGTGAGAGCAACTGTTATCAACCAACTCCATGATCAAGGATTTACAAAGGAACAAATATGCAAAGTCACTGGCCACAAAAATGCAGGCAGTATCGATTCCTACATAAGAAAAAGATGCAGTGATGACGAGATGTATAAACTAAACCAATGCTTATACAAGTCATTGCACCAAAATGACCTGCAATCGTCAGCAGAGGCGTCCTGCAACAGTTTCATTCAGAAATCACGCACATCATCCGTAGAAATTTATCAGAACGTAGCAATTCATGGACCTGCAGAAAAGAAGGCTAGAGTGGTATTCAAAGGAAATGAGAACATCATTGAATTTCACTTTGAATGAGGACTAAATTCAACAAGTTGCCTGATCGAACTGTTCTTGTCTGTTAATGATGCAATTTGAGTGGCATCTGTCATCATGTGTTGCCTCACACATGGTGTAAAAAGAAGCTGATTCATAATGGGATTTTTTTAATCATCATGACAGGACCAAGAGTCCAAGCATGGCATCATAGCTAGCTTGCGTACTCGTAGACTTGAGGATCTTGAATCCAACATGCATAGCCATCCATTCCTAAGGTAGAAAATTCCTGGTCCGTAATATGTCTGTCAATCATTATAGCAAAGAGATCTACACACTAGGTGGGTAACAATGTGTAGGAAAAAAGCGGGCACCAATGCTATGAATACACATGTAGATATACGCTGATTGAGATTTCGAAAATGTCTTTCACATGTACAGATAGAGATATCATCATTACGGAATCCATTGTTGCCTTCTTTTTTCCACATTGTGCCATAGCTAAATCACGCACAATACGTATATAATGCAAGATTTTGTAAGGCTTTCTATGTCCACAGGTTAGTAAGTTCCACGAATCAGGTAATTATTTTCCTGATTGGAAATTATTAACCTGGTGTAGACTTCTATGGAAAAAGTCATGCATTATAACAGATAATGCATAGATTTCTTCGGTCATTATTTGTCATAGTAACCTCGAGCCTTCGGCTCTCGGTAATTATAGCAAATAATGACCTCAAATCTATGCATTATCTATTACATAACATGGAATTATCGATAAATCAAATTTTGAAAATTTTCTTTCTGTCCTGTATATATACATGTACGTATACGTATACCTATTGGATGCAATATGTTGAAGATATACTGCCCTTCAAATGACAGCCTAAATCGTCAGCGCGTAGCGCCAGACGATTTAGCCTGTCATTTGAAAGGTGACATAGCATTGTTGCTGAACTAAAATCTATAACATCAAAAATCCAAGATTTTGATCTTTAAAACATTTTTAATTTTCTATATAGTCCATGAAGTTCAATGCATTAAAGCATGTCAAGATTGAGATATCTACGAGTCCAAATTGTGAAACATAGGAATCATCTCAATGTCATTTTCACTGGGAATGCGAAGGACGGTGAAATGCTCCTATCTCAATGATATTACATAACAAATTAGACGACCATAATTATTCAATTAAGACCGTCTAAATTGGAATTGGAGATACATAAACGGCTTTCATATAAAAATTGCAGGTGAAGTATTGGCGGACAAACCTGCTTACTCAGAAGCAATGTATGTCAAATCCTCTTTGTAGCACGCAAATCGTTGACAAACCCGTAAAGGCAATACATCATTGAATATTTAATTTTTCTTCCTATCTATTGAAAGGCTTTTATACGCATTCTAAAAAAATCCAAATCGAATTCAATTCTTCCATTAATCTCAATTTGAAATGTCATTTGATATCAACATTAATCTTTTTAATAGAAATTTGTTATCAAGAGATGAATTGAATTCCTTTTCAGGGATTTCGGCACAGTTTCAAGTCAGTCATGAAGATTATGTGGACTGAAGGGTAAGTTCTAGATTTGGTCGCATGATTTATGCTATTTTTGCATCTCTCATTCTTCAACAGACATGGTGACCCGTCTGTTGCTGTTGATGTCCGACCTAGTGACATTCCTTCATCTTCTTCTAACCTCACGTACATCCAAAATAGGAAGTGGGCCCCAATAGGCCATAGTTTGGTGAGGAATTCATTTATGAATCTTTTTATGAAATTCCAGTGGAGGTTATTTATCAGAATTGTGGTGAAGTCTATTTTTTATTTTCATCTGACTGCGGAACGAACTTCACCCTGGTGGGGCTGAAGCTTGATAATACTATTCAATTTGTTATGTTCTTAGCATCTAAACTTGATTGGATATTTCAAGGAAATTGATAGCATTATAATCATGAAGCACATGTACAACCACGGCAAGCATGAGACTGTTGTATGACGATAATTTTTGTAAAAGGCAGATAGAGACTAGGGCCATAGATTCAGAAGATATTTACTGAATATCCGTCTTTGTAATCTAACTATTTAATGAAACACAGCTCGCCTTATCTGTTGTTTAATTGAACGCGATCATTCCAATAATTCATCAAAAGTTGACGTTTTCTGTCGATTCTCTTTCCCAACACAATATTTGAATTCTCAATGATTAGAATGGACAATATTGGTGGCGCTGAGTGCACCCACAATATGGTGTGGATGGAGAAAGTTTCGGCAGCTCCAAGCTTTTTCAACATCGAAATCAGCATCCATGCGAGTTAAAGGCCAGTTGCATGCAGCATATGTCCGTCAAGCAATGATTTACAGTTATGAGTCTTGTCTCTTAGCTCTCTTGTCATGAAAAGATGCTGCAGTCTGTGGAGATGCGCATGATGCATTGGATGTGTGGAGTGAGAAGATCAGAGAGGTCTTATGAAGAACTGCGACAGGAAATGGCGCTAGAGAACATCTTGGATTCCATTAGAAGACAAGGGTTGTGTAGGTTTGGTTACGTACGGAGAAAGAGCGAGTCACAATGGGTCAAGAAGGTCACGGAGATCAAAGTTGCTGACAAGCACGCTGTAGGACGTCAAAGAAAAACCTGGCGCAATATGATAGACGAAGATCTGAGAGGTGTTGGTGCTCAAGAAGCTGATGCATGGGATTGCCAGAAGTGGAAGAGAATCATCAACCGGAAACCGTCCAACCAAGCATCTTCTGGACCACAAGGACGTAAAAAGGGATGAGTGAGTGAGTAAATATGGGTAAGGTTAATCGCATGATCTACATGTATGTAGGCATATATTAAGATTAATTTAGCTGGGCCTATTTTTAAGATAAAAATACCTTAACTGATCTCCCTCACTCTCTCAATAATCTCCATCTACCTCTAACCTACTACATTCATCACAAGGCATGATATATATCATAGCGGCATCAAGCATTTCAAATACGAGACGCTCAGTTATAGACTTGTAGGCTATACCTACATGGTGGATCCTGGTGCAGAGGCGTATTCTCAGAAATTAATGATGCGCGACTTTGCTGACAATAGTTGCAGTGGATCTTCGCAGTCAGTTGCAAAAGTACCGGTATTCACATCAAATGATGTTTTCGCAGTGTTCGACGACAGAAGATGGCCATGTTATAATAGAAGCGTGGACAAAGGTAGTGCAGTTTTTTATTTGCGTGAAATATGGATGTGCGTGTAGAAAGCCAAAGAGTAAGCAACATACTATGATGGTTAAACGTCACTACTCCCCGTGCTGGGGGCTTGGACGCTGCTGACACAGTCAGACTTTAATCTGGAGCGTTGTGATCTTTCAGTTCGGATGCCCTTCCTGACAACGTCCAACGACACTTTCGGGGTTTGACCTAATTGCCTAGTGCATGTCGTTGAAGTTATCACTAACTGCATCACCAACGTTTGAATAAAAATTTGTGCAGAATCGAAAACCACTATTCTAGTAATGTCAGTGACTAAAAGCTTACAGAGAAAAATGATTTTAGAATTCATTCAACTCGGGATTGATTAGAGGAGCGATATTTTCCGTCTAAAATAGTGTACAACTCATTATTCTTAAGAATTAATATAATAATTTGAATTTAATGATATGAACTCATTATTCATATAGCACCAAGTCATTTTTTGAAAAATGTAATCAATTTTCGATGAAACCGGTTATTTCCGGCTGTTTTCATTGTTTGCTTTTTATAGAAGAGTGCTAAAAGGAGCGATGTAAACTCTATTTTAATCATCAGAATTCAACTTTTCACTTGAATGCTGTCCAGACACTTTGAGTACGTCCCACGAATAGTAGCACCAATATTTCAAATTTGAATTTGATTTCTATAGCCTATAGACTTTTAAGTCACTGAAATCTGTTAGTAATTTATATTTCTAGAGTGCTGATTTTTGGTTCTGTACAAACTTTTAATTCAGCAACCCTGATACCTGATTATGCCTGATATATCTACATAATTGTGTTACAAGATCCGCAGTCATGAACTTCTCAAATGCAGTTACTGGAGACTCGCATGTCCGTTGGATGGTGCGAGAAGATTCCACTTGATCTCATGTTGAGAGATCTTGAAAGATTCCACTTCCTTGCACTGAGTCTTCGGCTAACGGTTGTTGTCTCAACAACTTGTTCGGGTCTTTTAATGCCAAATTCTCGTTTCAGGAGTCCTTGTCGCTATTTGGATCAGGGGTTAATGTAGACCTGCGCAGACATAGTAACATCATTATCGGACAACGCTTTGTGATACAAGACCGTCTGATCAAGGTTTATCCTGTAGGACACTGACGCCAGTTTAAACTGACGGTAGCAAATGGTCGGCAATTAAGGCGCATATTTGTATACCGCTGAGGTTTACTTGAATAACCAAAAATCAATTATGCAGAAAGAAAACTGCATAATGACAGCAAATATACCTACTTGCCAGATTTTCCTGGCACCGTCATTGAATTTTTGAATTGATGAGAGAGAATTGATGTATAAAAAATATGAAATAAAGCATAATACTACCAGATATGTCAATTCTTTTACCGGACAACAGTATTTGCAGGCATGACATCTGAGAGAGAGTCTGATAAAGCGGATTTGCCAAGTCATGCGCAGTTGTCAGTTTAACTAAAGACAGCAGAAAATGGGTCAATTCTTTTGTAAGTTTTGCAACCTAACTAAATTCCTTATTTAGGAATTTAAAGAGAATTTTTAGGCTGCTAACTTTTTTGCTGATGAATGTTGTTCGAATACATAAATTTTTCAATTCTTTCTCAACCTAAATCGCTCACAGGTAAGAAATGAAGACAAACGGACGACTGCTTGCAAAGTTAGTGCACAAAATGTACTTGAAGAACGCAAGAAGCTGTTTAGGACCGATTAGTAAACATGCATTCGATAGGCATCGATGTATATGCTTTATCATTAAGTTATTATTATCTTGTCTCTTGTAGGAACCCATCATTCCCTATCGTCCAGTTTATGAGGATTGCTATGTATTGGATAAAATTTACAAATATCAATCGATGAAAAATAAAGTGCTCCCATTCAAAGAGATATTTCGGAATAAATAGTACTAATATATATCTAAAGACTCTGCCTTCTTGTCATGTACATTCCATTGCCACTTTATGACACATATTTATATCATATATAATAAGCTCAGTCATTGGCGGTTGATGTAAACATCAAAAAATGATCGGTGTTTTCACTAAAAATGTATAAACAAAACTTAAATCGATGACCGATATTTCACAGAAGCAAATCCTTGCCTTTTTCTACGCATTTGAAATTTGTGACGACGGAATTTCAAACAAGCAGATGCGCACATTTTTTGAGTAAATACATACCAATATTTAAGATAACAGTTTAAAAGTTCATCTATGGCATTTGTCGGCTAATATTTCCTAGAAATGGTGGGAAAATGAGAAGAATGCATGCAGTTTGATAACGCACACGTTCTTAGAAAATAATCTGCTTTCAGCTTTTACAGCTCATACTTACTACTTAATTCAAAATTAAAAGTACTGTGGTTTAGTTATTTCAGAACTTGAAGGAAGCGATAGTCCATGTCGATCATCACCACGGAAGCTAAGTCAATTGAAAAGAAATGTATTCCTCTTCTACTTTATATTATGTCATTTCATGATATTTTGGTAACATGTTGAATGAAATTAATCAAGAATGTCATGAAAAATGTTTCATTCTGTCAGTTAGTGTAGTTTGCATCGTATAACTCTGGATACCGGAGAATGCATCAGCATTGCTTGTCAATCTTCCAATGTGTTTGAAACTTCACAAATCTTTGCCAATCTTCTCATGAAAAATGACGTGGAATTTGTATAACTAAACGTCTTAAAATCTTATTTCTGAATTTCGTCTTCATTAACATTCCCTTTGCATGATTGATTTCTGTGATTCACAATTTGACTTCTGTAGCTGAATAGCTTTAGATATCCATTATTCGCAAAGACTGCACTTGCATCGGCTGTACTTTGTTTGTGGGGATGCAATCACGTAACATGACCTACGTGAGTAATGGTCGCATAATCAAATGCGAATATGGTGATAGCTGATAGCCAATCATATGATGACCATGCCAAACGAAGATGTTTGCATCGATATAGACCACTGCACTTTGTTTTAAGGGGATGAAGAAAGGTGTTCCTGCTCATGAAAAGTAGCAATGTAAATCCTAAAACACTCAGTTACTCCGTTGCTCTTTCAGGCGTTTGTATATGAAAACAATTTGTATTACTCCAAAGACCCCTTCCAAAGCGGTACGACTCGATCTTTATCCTCAAATCTCCCTCAGGGTCCCTATATCTTCTACGGCATAGCTGATTGGCTGTATGAAGGTAAGTCTCTCATTTCTACTGCTGATATATGAACTATTATTATAATGATGGTGGCATCAATGACAATGTGGAATTTACACTTCAAAAATTTATTCGCAAATTTACAAAATCCGCTTTTGTTTTATGAAGCCTTTGTAGTATTTACGCATGTATTCGTGTTTCCACTGTACCTGTATGCCTGTATTTTTTATTTGACATTCTCCCTACTATGCATGTCCACACTTTGTGATCGAAACTGAAGCTGTCAGAAGTTACAAGAAGAGTTGCCTCTGCGGATAAATAGTAGGGGATAGGGTTTAGCGATGGTGATGGGGAGGGGAATTTGACAATGTCAACAAGTGAATCAGCTTGCTTGTCCCAACCAAGACCCATTTTTCCTGTTGAAATAATCGTGAGTCCAAAAATGTAAACTTTATGATCATTGTGTTTTACAAAATATTTTGAAACATTTATAAAATCATTCATTAATTTCGTGCTTTCTATCTCGCAGAGGAAGTGATATCAAAGAGCGATGCCTTCTGGTTCAATCCATCAGCCACTAGGATCGCATTCATCCAATTCGACGATACAAGCCTTCCACAGTACAAAATGCCATGGTATGGTAGTCCTGATAACATGTACATCCTAAATCATTCAATCATTTATCCCAAGGCAGGAGACGATCCTCCGGCTCCAATGCCATTGGTCAAACTCTACATTACGGATGATCTATCAACAACGAATGCACCTCGACCTATCGTGAGACCAACAAAAATCCCAGCGTAAGTTCATATTAATCTTTTATATATGAACTAGCTGAAACTGCCGTCCAGACGTGATTGTTATCCCAAAATTGCTTCATTTATAAAGTGCAGCAGCCAATGACTACTAAGACTGAAATTTGGAAGCTAAGCACACCTATTATCAGCACAGAATTAGATTCATCTGCGCGCTTCGGTTTCCTAGAAAGGAAGGGTTAT
This sequence comes from Prostheceraeus crozeri, assembly GCA_907163375.1. NCBI lineage: Eukaryota > Metazoa > Platyhelminthes > Polycladida > Euryleptidae > Prostheceraeus > Prostheceraeus crozeri. The sequence continues at coordinate 9,839 of CAJQUW010011278.1, read as the reverse complement.
ATGTAGCCTTCATATCGAAATGGCACATCACAGAATTAGACAACTTGCTCCTTCTCGAATGGATGATTCGTGTATCACTTGCTATTGGAAATGGCAAACAATAAGCTGTCAGCAGAGGACACCAGAGCCAGTGAGAGAGTCGTGCGTGCTGTCATATCACTTCGCACACACCAAAACACACATCGTCTGGCTAACATTCGATCCAGTGTATGCACTATGTAGAAGGGAATGCTGAGAAGATGATGGTGAAATCATCAAGTGAACTAATTTTCGTGCGGTTGCTAGTTTTTTAAACAATGATCGGACGGGACGGCATTATGGAGAAAACTTGTGCGCAATGATCTGAATTCTTCGAATCTGAAGGAATTGTGGCAATCGAAGCACTTTGCTGGAGCTCACATTAATCCGCAAGCGACGAACGACTTTTTTTCCTATCTCTGTAAGGTATTAGGATCGCCCACTTAATAAGTTCCTCGATGTGCCATCGATTTCGAATTAATCACACTTCTAGCAAACCGAAGCAGATGAACAAAATATTTAATTCTGTGATCATCAAAAGAAAAATATCTATGATAAATCAGATCTTTCAATGTATCGATGTGCAACTTAATGGAAAACGAATGGCTTAATTTCGGATATTTTAACTGGTGCCCTCAAATGAGAATTTATAAAGACAGTAAAACTCCTTCATAGGCTACGCCACGTTTCTTGTCTGATCCGATGAATTAGTTTCTTGAAAAATTGTTTTCCGATTGAACACACGTGTCTGTACTACCTGTCAATATCTGAGTCTCATAGTCTCCCACATAATCTAAAATAAAAAAATCATGTCATTGAATCCTAAAACGCATATTTCTTGCTGTTAATTTTGAAAGTATGTATGTAGGATGCTACTTTCAAATGTTAGCATTGCGCTTGCGTGAGCAGAATGATATACATCGAAAATGAATCAAACAATTCAAATGATTACATAATTTTTGTATTATGAGCTGATGATGCAGAAATCAAGACAGAAAAATTTAAATGAAAAGTATAACTAGCTCAAATTAAAAAAATGGATCCACCTTAATATCTGAACTCTGTCTTGGAAATTGATATGCACCTTGAGTGGCATTCTTCTCTATTACTGGCGTTTTTCAATAAGCATTTTGAATTTGTCATTTACTTATATAAATAATAAATGAATAGTTTGACGTCACTCTTCCCTCATATTGAGGGCTTAGACGGTGCTGACATAGTCAGACTTCAGTCTGGAGCATTGTGATCTTTCAGTCCGAATGCTCTTTATTCCTGACGACTTCCAATGACACTTAAGGGGCTCGAAAGCGGCTCCGAAAGACCGCTGCCACTGTGCCACGGAGATCACTATTTTTACCGGATTATTTATGTAGATTCATTAAATCACTGATCCACTTGCTCAGTGGATTAACAAGGAGGAAGTAAGGGGTTAAACCGCATGCAAAAGTGGGTGAGGAAGGATCTAAAACTAAATCTCAAAAAGCATCTGAATTCATTGAGGATAGATTTCCTTAAATACATGGTCCAAAACTTGAATCAATGAGCGAGCGCTTGGAATGCTTTGACTTTGATACGCATAAATGTCTATGAGCCACCTGGATGACCTGGTAAATCTTTGATTTCAGTTTGAGAGGGACTTTTTTGTCTTAGATAGCTCCTGTCACTTGCCTCCAACTTTTCCATCCTGTTTGTTGATGTTTCCTGTCCCAAGATGATGCTTCGTGTAAGAGTGAGCCGAGATATTTAAACCTGTTAACTGATGGGAATAGGGTTCCATCCAATTGTATTTCCTGTTTTCCTCGTCATTCGTATATCGGTGGAGAGGTATTCACTCCTACTTCTGCTAACTCAGAGACCATTACCTCACTCAATCAGGCGTCACACCTCAAGCCTGTTTTGTACTGCTGTTGCAGATTCCCCACAAATCACCAGATCCTCACCGTGCAACATTTCCTTTAAGGGACTTCTCTGCAGGGGCCGTATGCTAGAACAATTCCTAAGATTTTTGTCTGAGAATCCTAACTTAGGGATTCGCTAGGTGAAATCTTAGTCGGTATGCTTGAACGTTCCCTAGCAATTCCCTAAGTTGGGGGACTACTCTCCCTAAATTCACTTGATTGGCAGATCACCGGACTGCTGCAGCTGTGTTTATTTTCACACCCTGACAACGAATTGTCTCACAAACTGCAGTCGGAGATTGATTGACGGTGAAAAAAACAATTTGAAAAAATATCAGTTACCGACAAACTGGAACTGCAGTTATATTCATCTTGTTGCTACGATGAAGACAACGTTTCGTTTATCAAAATCGATGCAGTAGTTCCAAAGTTATGTGGAATAATACATTTATCCTCAAAGCAGGGCTGTGGAGCCGATGCGTTATCTCATCGGCTCCGGCTCCGGCTCCACGACACTGATGTGAAAGGCTCCGGCTCGGCTCCGGCTCCGACTCGGCTCCGGCTCCGGCTCCGGCTCCGACTTCAAATTCAGGTTCTATCTATGCTGGTTATCCTGGATCCGTTGAACGGGTTTTTTGGATAACGGTGTGGCCTTTAGAGGCTTGCTACAATCATCAAATTAGTTTTCATTAACAAGCAACGACTTAATTAAGTTAATAATAAAAATGATAATAGCCTAATATGATGATAAATAACATACTTGTCATATATTTTTGCATGAATTGACCATCTCTGAAAGATAAAATAAAGTTATAGCCAGGATTGGTTAAATTAGATAAAGATCTCCCGCACTGGCTAAATATAAATTGGCCTAGCCTGCAACCAGTCTACTACGAGGCTACATTAAATAAGACCACATGAGTGATGATGATATACCTACCCAGTGTTAAAGCCGCTAGCGGTCCGTCGGTGGCTGCCGCCGACGGACCTCTAGCGGCAGTGTCCGCAGGAATCGCTGGCGGACCGCTAGCGGAAGAAGTATGCTATATGGCGGCATATGATGGTTTTTGGCGGCAAAACAATCTGCAGCTGATGCTGCCCATACGATGTATACACTTATGTCTTACAGGGCCTATCTTATAATGTTCCGCGATTTAATACACCCAAATATGTACTGACAACAATTGAAAACAGAATATTTCATTACAACTGTATTAAACAATGATTTTCGATAATGATCCATTGTGTACAATCGACAATAAAATCCATATATACTTACATAGAAACAATCAACAATCTATACGTTACCAAAACATGTGTAAAATATATAATAAGCACTTAACAATTGACATTCATAATTACTGAAATGTGTCACCTCATAAAATATCTGCATGTTCTGATATCTAAGAAAGGAATAGTAGCGTGCATTGATTTACGATTGACCAAAATATTAAACGGAGAAATTAAACAAGAAATCATATTCTTATGATTACATGATTATATTCTAATGATGACGTCTAACACCTCTAAAAGGCATCAAACTGAATTAAGTAACATCAATGTACAAGCTACACCATAATCGCAGTTTATTTCTTATTTATCATTTAGCCTTGTTAAACAAATGCGCAACATGCACAAATTCCCACCGCATTTTTTACCTTTTTCTTTATGATTTGACTCTCTCCCCGCTCAAATTAAGTCATGAATTTTCGATAGATGTTTTCACGCTAAAATTACTATTTCTGTTCTCATTTTTCAAAAATATCGCACTCTCAACTTCGTGGGTATTAAAACGTAGAATTTTAATACGGGCTGCAATAGCTAGAGTATCCATGACAAAGAGTTTGTATCTTTCTCTAATATAGTAAAGTAAATAGTAAAGCTGTGAAAATGATTGACGATGAGAGGATAATAAGTAAGAAGATATAATTTTAGCTTACTATGAATGAATGAGGAAAATTCTTTAATAATTTTGTAATTTTTCATTAACATGTACAAATTACAAAATACTGTATATGTAAGTAATAAATCAGAGATATCGATAGAAATCTGTAAGGTTGAGGCTGTTTGTGAAGATATCTATAGCAACATTTCCTGACTGACAAATGTCAACATCAATCTAAAATTGTCAACTTTTTGATCAATTTTTACATCGACTTTGCAAAGTTAAAATCCTGTCTAAATGCGTCTGCTAATAAATTCTCAGCACACTTTGGCCAGTGATCGTTTGTAAATGTGCCTATGATATTTCGAAACACTCGAAATTATCTTTCATATCGTCAAGAAATTATATAATTTACATTGATACTCTAGATAGAACAGTCTATTTGAAAAAATGTACCGACTTTTACGTTTTAGGACCCAACCAATTGAAAGTGCGGAATTTTGAAAATTAAGATGGGAAATGGTAATTTCGATATACCTTACAACATCTATCGAAATTTCATGGCTTAATTCTAACAAGAACAGTGTCAAATTTAAAAATGGAAAACAGTAAAAAGAAGGTATAAACTTTTGCATGTTGCGCAGTTTAAATAGCTAGATTTTGTTATCATAGTATTTGAAAACATATTAGATGAGGACAAGTTGGCTACATCATATTGCGAACAACTGACACACTTTATAGTCGGCACCACCTCAACGAAACTCAAAGATAAAAGTGCTAGAAACTCAAGGATAATCAATTTCATCTTCATGCTGATATTTTAATTGGTCTAATAAGATTACAGGAGGAAATACCTGACACAGTTTAATAAACAAAATATCTTGACAAAAGCGATCTGCATTCTTTGATTTTAAATAGGTTTAAAACTTATAGGAAAAAAACTTCCTCTGCATGACAATTTCAGAAGCTCTTTGAAGCTCCGCATGATAACTTCAATTCCTCTGCATGACAATTGGCAAGTATGAAATTAATCAGTACAACTGGTATCAACTGAATCATGAGCATTTCCTTCATCGGATGCATCTGACATAAGTCTGACTACAGCTGTCTTTTTCTTTTTATTCAGGACGGGAGTGTGACGTGCCTGAATGGCACGTTTCCTTCGTCCACCACATCGATCAGACGAATTTTTGAAGAAACGTATAATTATATGTTGTATCGAAGCAACAGTTACATTACTGAAGACTCTACGACATGAATCACTAACCTCGTCTTCTAAGGCTTGCGGCAGCTTTATCTTGTTATGAGTCCCCGTCCTGTTAATCTGTTTCTGCAGTTCGTGACTTAACAATTCGTTGAATACTCGTCCAATGTATTCTTTTGGTGTAGATCCACCAATACCTTCCAACCAGTTTTTGAAGTTTCTGGTCAACTTCAAAACTCGCCAGATTTTCTTTCGTGTGAATCATGTTTATTTTGGGAAGACGCCCCATCGATCTAGCACTATGCTTAACATTCTTCAACGAGGAATCCATGACATTGAGGCGGGATGATAGATTAAAAAGTCTGACCAGAACATACGCCTGTGTGAACATTATTCCATCGTAGCTTTGCGGATTAATTCCAGCAAGAACACACATTGACTTCACACGTTTCAGCATCTTCAGTGTGCTCTCCACCTGAGCCATGCTGGGGTCAGTTTTTGGCTTGTCTGGAGAAAAGAAGATATAATGAAGCATCCATACAAAGAGATTGTAGGCATTCATGAAAATAGACTAATACAGAAACACCAACATGTCAACACCAGATGGCCTTGACAAAAGCAGTGCTGAAACCGGTCGACCAACCACCATGTTTTAAACAAATAAATTTTCGATTGAAAAAAGGGAGCGATTTGAAGTTGTGTCTTAAATATTGGAATATGAGGAACATCCCGTGCGCCACAGTCAACTGTATTCAAATTAATTGCAATATGCAAATCATGCGATTTGAATGAAAGAAACACAGTTAGAAAATCATAAAACAATACAATAATACACCGGTTAGCATGATGATTACATGTACGAGGCAAAATTGTTTGGCGTGTACCTCCATAAGTAAAGTAGAAAAGAGTGGGGCACTAGGAACCACCAGAATTTTCTACGAAAGTACTTATGACTAGCTTTAAATGATAATATGTTATAGTTAGAATATCATAGAAGCCCCGTAACTCTGATTTGCTTGGTTGTACATACTTTAGATCATCACTTTATCACAGAAATGCAAAATTTCGACAATTAAGTAAATTTTGTTTTTATTCAATGAAAGATAGATATGAAATTATATGTTCTCACTAACTACTTTTTCATAAGCACTTATCATCAATTTGGTTGAGAATAAGTAGCAAGTACAAAAGATATAAAAAAACATATTTTTACAGAAAGTAAGGCCTTTATACGCCTTAATTCAATTTAGTTCTTTAGGATAGAATTTTCAATGACTGTGGAATTTCAGCAGACAGTCCATCAATTTCCTGATAGATTTGTGAAACCACTTAGTGATGATGTTTTCTCGTCACTGAAAGCGTGTCAATAAAGGGCTAACCAACGCCCGTAACACTCACTTATCAGATTGACGGAAAATTAGTAGTATAAAAAGTGACATTAGAGCTCATTACAATGTAAAAATCAATAATATGTTTCCAGCAGGTTGAGAGAATTCTACTTTATAAATGACTAGCATGCTAGATTAAAATTTCCCAATACGAAGCTGACTACAAAGATTGATAGGAAATACAATTACAAATAAACTATTCTTCAATAATATCGGAATTTTATTTTCATATGTTTTAAACCTTTTTCGTCCTACCATATAACTGAAGGAAACAAGGACTCAAAACCAGGCAGTGAGTATATAAGCATTCAAAATCAAAATAAAGCCTAAGCCTTTCAGCAGGATCAACCAACCATTATCAGGGAGTATTATCTTACAATATCTTCTTTTTTAAAAAATCTTAAAGAAACACAGAATCTTTTGGCCTGTAGAGATATACTAGTACTAAGACTATGAACATATAATTCTAAAATTGATTAGTCTTATTGGCTACATAGTCGTAGTAGGAGGTCATCATAATAAGAATATAATAAACAAGGCTTTACAACAAATATTTTGAATGCTACCATCATAGTACAGCTGGTTGTTGAGGGTTGGGGTTTCTCCTACGAGCCTAACCAAGTCGGACGAAGGGGATTCGATGCGTTAGTAATATCCTTCGAAACATGTTATAAGACGAGCATATCAACAAATGATTGAAATGAGGGATGGTAGTGTCGCAGGATCATGATATCTCTCTCAGATGCCCCTTCGTCTCACGTACATGTATGTAAGAAATTCGCAAATCATCAAGGCACTTAGATTCTACAACTACTGATGAAACAAGAGACTTCGTGGTCAGAGACTCCAAGAACATCTACTTCCTTTTCGAATATCTAACGACGAAAAGTGAATATTTGGTCGAGCTGACAACGGTACCAGTCCATTCTGTCGCTTACAAAATACCAAACCTCCTTATCAGTATGATGGAAAGCGATGAATGACGTATTTCAGTGTTTCGTTCGTTACTTCGTTTATTTTCATCTTTCTTTTTCAGAGATTTACTATCTTTTGATGTAAGTATGCAGACCTTCCAACCCTGAATGCCTAAAATTCGTAACAGAGACGACAAAATTGTATTTTATTGTACTTTGTTATGTCAAAAATCGTGAAATACTGAAATTATTTATAATTTTCTGTTGTCACAGCACTCACTGTATGACAAAACCTGTATTCATGTTGCCGATTAAATTATGTATATTGCTGTCAAAATCAGTGAAAGTCCTACCTGCATCATTCGGTGCATTGTGCAGCGCTAATCTCTGTTTTTATAGCCTTCGAGCAAGCCGTCTGCCAAAGCAGTTAACATTACAGCAAGTAGCCAGCCCAATGGTAACGCCATCTTTTTAAATTCCACTACCATCCTTCAGTGCTGAGTGTTAAGCAAGTGTAATGTATCTATTCTTCAGTCTTAGATTTGACCCGATCTAGATGTGAACCCATGTCTCCCGGATGCACAGCAAACACTGCCATAAGGTCACTGTGCCGGTAATATGAATACCGTCAAATGACTCTAACTTTAACTTCTATCTTATCGTGGACCAGTAAATTACGAGTATGTCGAAAAGGCCCATTACTTTTTTCCTTTACCAAACATAACTTAACTTTCACATCATCTGGTCAACTATGTTTATTTTATCTTTTCACCTATTCAAAGCTGCGATATTACCTGACGAATTTGGAGGTTGTTCTTGGGAAGACCTGTAACCTTGGAAGAATTCCAGTTGATCTTCATTAGGAAAGTTGATTGAAGATTCCTGAAGAAGGCGAAATATGAACGGGATATGAATGAACATATAAGGACGATATTTCAATGTATGACGTGCATGGTTGGAACTGATAGCCGACGATGTCAAAAGTCACACGATTAATCGCGCGGATTAAAAAGAAACACGATTTTTCACTGCGAAGTTATGCTTCAAAATTTACTATATCGATTGTTCATTTTCTTAGGCATGCATCTGTACTCATCGTACAGTACCTAACCGAATGCTAAAACCGGTCATTATGCAAATAAGTACACAATACGACAGAAAAGAGCTGTTTCGTTGAGATTAATTACATCATGTCTCTTCACACTCACATACTTTACAGGCAGGTTTATTGTTCGATTTTCCTGCGTTAAGCTAGTAAATCCCGGATTTTTAGAAAAGTTATCAATTTCAGTATTCAAATTCGTATATGAGAAGCAATTCAGCGTACGACGTAAGAAACAATGCATAAATTTACAATAAATGTAAAAGACACGCACATTCTGGGTATGTTACCAGCATGAACGGAGAAAGGTTTCAAATATATGTTTTTTAAATTTTAACATTTCTATATTCATACATTCGGTAATCGGCCAATTATACGAGTAGGCCTATCAAGATATGATCTATATAAGTTTACTCGTAGACATGATAGTAAATGAACATAATATGATTCCAGAATGCGAATTTACTTGAAGGTATTCGTAAAGGTTTCATTATTATAGATTTTAGACTACTGCGGAGATATAAGCATCAAGACCGCGCCGCGTACTATAGCATTGGAGCTTAAGTCCCATTACATCGGGCCATTATGGTGTCCAACCCCAAACGAGGACGTAAGAAGATATACTTACTTGTGTGTTGTATACTGAGCGTCGATCTGACGATTCGGTCCGACGTAGCAACGGAGTAATACTCGACAATTCCTGTCCAAAGAAGATAGTACCTGTTTATTTAAGCGAAGTATAAATGAACTTACGAGTTTCGACTTACTGGAGTATTATATCCTGTGCGTCGATCTGACAATTCGGTCCTACGTGGCGTCGAAGTCACACTGGGTAATTCCTGTCCAAAAAAGAATCAAGAACTATATGTAGCTTACTCAATTTTGATTTAATTATAAAACCAAGAAATAGCAATCTGTAATAGAGCCATTCCAGAATACCACAAAAAGTGTCAAAATCGACCTTATTGAAATTGAAAATTAAATACAGAAATGAAAATTCAGATTCTGCCCTTCAGAACATAGTTTTGTAGGCTTTTGTCAAATTGGTCATTGTCTATTATAAGGTTTATTAAAAGGAAAATTTCATCAGTTTTAGCAACTACTTCAATCCGTAGAAACTTACAATAATTATATAAAGTAACATTATATCCAAAAACGTTTGAGCTTAAGTTTGTAAAATTGGCATTGGTGATGTTTTTTCTGCCTTGAATGAATAAACAGAATAGAATTAATTATGAAGTCCAATCAAAATTGTAAGGGAATATGTCGCGATGCCATATCACACTAGTTCTTCTGGAACTATGTATACGCCTATTACGCACATTAGGCTGGCCTGATGAACTTACAGGTAAATCATCGTCATCATTCATCATCATCATCTGTGATCTTGCAGCAGAGAACTTTGACATAGTATGGTGGGTATCTTAATT